>WOXC01000963.1:0-56178 GCA_011680675.1 Gymnobelideus leadbeateri | reverse complement strand
TTCTTCCATTATTTTCATAGTGAGAAAGATATCATCAGTCATAGTTATTGCTTTTCCATATAGGAATGTAAATAGTTCAACTTTGATAAGTTCCTTTTGATTTCTTTTCCCTGGTTACCTTCTCAGGCATCTCTTGCTTCTTGTGTCTGGATGTCAGATTTTCTATTCAATTCTGTTTTTTTCCTCAAGAATGCTTGAAAGTCCTCTATTCAACTTAATGACCATATTTTCCCCTGAAACAAAATACTCAGTTTTGCTGGGTAGGTGACCCTTGGGTTCATTCCCAGTTCTTTTGCCCTCTGGAATATCATGTTCCATGCCTTTCAATCCCTCAGTGTAGAAGCTGCCAGGTCCTGGGCTATTCTGATTGTGTTTCCACAATATTGAAATTGTTTCTTCCTGGCTGCTTGTAGTATTTTCTCCTTGATCTGGGGATTCTGGAATCTGGCTATAATATTCCTGGGAGTTTTCTTTTTGGGATCTTTTTCAGGAGGTGATGTGTGGATTCTTTCAACCTCTATTTTGCCCTCTGGATCTAAAACATCAGGGCAGTTTTCCTTGAGAATTTCTTGAAGGGTGATTTCTAGGTTCTTTCTTTGATCATGGCTTTCAGGTAGTCCAATAATTTTTAAATTGTCTCTCCTGGATCTATTTTCCAGGTCAGTGGTTTTTCCCATGACATATTTCACATTGCCTTCTAATCTTTCATTTGTTTGGATCTGCTTAATAGCATCTTGATTTCTCATAAAGTCATTAGCTTCCATCTGCTCCAGTCTAACTCTGAAGGAATGAATCTCCTCAGTGAACTTTTGAGATTCTTTTTCCATCTGGCAAATTCGACTTTTTAAGGCATTCTTCTCCTCATTGCCCTTTTGGGCTTCCTTTGTCATTTGAGTTAGTCTATTTTTTAAGGTGCTGTTTTCCTCAGTCAGGCTGTTGACCCTCATTTCATACTTTTCCTGCATCCTTCTCATTTCTCTTTCCAATTTTTCCTCCTCTTCTCTTATTTGATTTTTAAAGTCCTTCTTAAGGTCCTCTATGGCCAGCCACCTGCTCATGTTTTCCCCTGGGGCTTTTGGAGCAGGACTTCTGACCTCACAGTCCTTTTCCCACTCTATGACCCCAAAATAGGAGTCTAGGGTTGCATTTTTCTGTTTCCTTTGCCTTGGCATGTTGCCACTTAATTACTTGACTTTTGGGCTTGTTGCCACACTATGGTTTTAAGGCCAGATAGATGAATTTTCGTCTTGAACGTGGGGGGGGGGGGGCAACTTCCGTTTCTGGCAAGCTGTAAACCCACCCACGACTTCCACCCTACATCACAATCCAGATCCAGGGAGGTTAAAGCAAGAGCGATTACCCCCCAAGACTGATTGCTGGATATCCCTACAATTTGCAGGCCAGGAGCTGGAGCCACCTCTGAAAACTACAAAAATGGCGTGTCTCCTGAGTGGCTTCTAGCCCCCAGGGGAGGGAGCCGACGCATTCCCCCAAATACAGGTCCCAAAGTCCATAGGACACTAACCTCTTACTTTGTCCTAGGCATGTCTATGTTGATAATTCTGGAGTCGCCACAGCTCCTGGTGTTCTGGGGTTCCTCCAGCTGGCTGCTGGCCCTGCCGCCCTGGGGCTAAAACCTCGGCTCCAGCGGACCTGGGCTCGGCTCAGCTCCTGCGCTCTGCGCGCTGCTCACTGCCAGGTCCCAGACCACTGTGCTGGTCCTTCCTGCAGGGCTGCTGGGCTGTCCTCAGCAGGAGGTTAGCTTCTCTGTGTTTTTCTGTGGGTGCTGGGGCTCCAGAAGTTGTTCAGAGTCCCCTTTTACATAGTTTGGGGGGAATCTGGGGGCAGAGTGGCTCAGGTATATTACTTTCTACCCTCATTTCATTTTCTCTGGTGGTCTGACATATCTAACTTTCCTAGAATTCTATTCACCTCTTTAACTTCTTTCTTGTTTATTTTGTGGTTAGATTTGTCTAGTTTGGAGAGGCAGTAGTTGATGTCCCCCACTGGTATAGTTTTGTTGTCTACTTCTTCCTGTACTCACTTAACTTTTCCTCTAAGAATTTGGATGCTATATGACTTGGTGCATATACGTTTTGTATTGATATTACTTCATTGTCTATGGCACTTATCTATGGCAGGATGTAGTTCCATTCCTTATCTCCTTTAATTATATCTATTTTTGCTTTTGCTTTGTCTGAGATTAGGATTGCTACCTCTGCTTTTTTTTTTTTACTTGAGCTGAAGCATGATTATCTTCTACTCCATTCTTTTACTTTTACTCTGTGTGTATTTCTCTGCCTCAAATGTGTTTCTTGTAAATAACCTACTGTAGGTTTGTAGTTTCTGATCCACTCTGCTATCTGCTTCTGTTTTATGGGAGAGTACATCCCACTTACATTCAGTTATGCTTACTAAGTTTGTCTTTCTATCCATCCTATTTCTGTCCTGCTTATGCTTTTCTCTTTCCTTTCTCTGTTTTCCTCCTTGCCAGTATTTTACTTCTACACCTCCTCCTTCAATCTGTGCTCCATGCTACCAGTCCTCCTCCCTTTTTCTTTCCCCTTTTCCCTCCTATATAGTAAGACAGATTTCTATTCCCAATTTAATATCTATGTTATTCCCTCTTTGAGTCAAATCAAATGAGAGTAATGTTGAAACAATGCTCACTTCCATCCTCTCTTTCCCTCTATTATACCTCTTTGTACCTCTTCCTATGATTCAATTTACCCTTTTCTGCCTCCTCCTTTCCTTTTCTCCTAATACAATCTTTTCCCCTCTTTAATTAATTAATTTTGTTACCAACACATCAAAGTCAACTTACAATCACATGCTCTGTCTATGTATACTCTTTCAAATGCTACAATAAATATACAGTTTTCAAAAGTTCCTATTTCCATTTAGGGATGTAAACAGTTTAACCTTATTGAATAACATCTTTTTTTTTCTTTTGTTTAATTTTTTATGCTTCTCTTGAGTCTTGTATTCGAAAACCAAATTTTCTACTAAGATCTGTTTTGTTTTTATCAGTAATGATTGAAAGTCCCTTATTTCACTAAATATCCATCCTTTTCCCTGAAAGATTATACTGAATTTTACTAGTTGATCCTTGGTTATAATCCAAGCTCCTTTTCCTTCCAGAATATTATATTCTAGGTCCTGTAATTCCTTAATGTACAAGGTGATAAATCCTTCATAATCCTGACTGTGGTTCCATATTTAAATTGTTTTCTGTATGGCTGCTTGCAAAATTTTCTCCTTGGCCTGATAATTCGGTAATTTGTCTAAATATTCCTTGGAGTTTTTGTTTTTGTGATCTCTTCCAGGAAGTGAACAGTGGATTCTTTCAATTACCATTTTGCCCTCTGGTTCTAGGACCTCTGAGCAGTTTTCCTTGATAATTTCTTGAAAGATGCTTTCCAATTTCTTTTTTGGATGATGACTTTCAGGTAGTCCAATAATTAAATTATCTCTCCTGGATCTATTTTTGAGTTGTTTTCCCAATGAGATATTTCCCATTTTCTCCTATTTTTTCATTCTTTTGATTTTGATTCTTGATGTCTTATCTATAGCTTCCACTTGACCAATTCTAATTTTTAAGAAATTATTTTCTTTCATTAGCTTTTGTATCTCTTTTTCCATTTGGCCAATTTTACTTTTTAAGGAGTTTTCTTCAATCAGTTTTTGTCCTTTTTTCAAACTATTAATACTCTCTTGCATACCTCTCATTTCTTTTCCAAATTTTGTCCTCCCAAACCTCTTTTTGACTTGTATAATCCTTCTTGAGCTCTTCCAAGGAGGCTTTTTGAAGCTTAACAGCAATTTATATTCCTCCTTGGGGTTTTCAAGGTAGGTATATTGAGAGTGTTGTCGTCTTCTAAGTTTGTATTTCGATCGTCCCTATTCCCATTAGAAAGAGTCTGGTGAGGGATCTTTTTTGCTTTTTGCTCATGATGTTTGCCTATTTCCTGGCTTTTAAGGTTGAGTTCTCCTGCTGAAGCACAGGAGATACTGTTCCAAGCTTCCTGTGCTATAGGCCAGAGGCCTGGTCACTACCTTTGTGTGTTGGGGCCTCATGTGTCTGGCAGCTTATCTGGTGCTGAGCTGGGGTCCTAGTGGTGGTGTCTGGAATGTGCTAAGGCCAGGTGGGTTTGTTTTTTTTTTTTTTTAATTCTCCCGTACTATTCTGAAGCACATAGAGGTCCAGTGCTGGAGGACACCTGTCTACCTGGGGCTACACAGAAGCATGGGGAGATCCAACTGCTGAAAGATGCCTGCCTGTTCAGGGCTACACTAAAGCATGTGGATGTTTACTGCTGGAGGATGCCTGTTTGCCCAGAGTTGCTCTGGTGCACATGATGGTTCTCTGAGCTGGCATCTACTGGTTTCCCTGGCTATGCTAAGACATGTGGGGGACTTGGGGTTAGCATTTGCCTGATCCACCACTCTGGGGCTCAGGATCTCCTGCTGGTTTGGAGAAGTGGAGCCTACCACTGGCTTGCTGAGAAGCCTCATGCCCTGGACTGTGCTCCCCTTTTACCCAAGTGATTTGACCTTTTTTTGCTGACTCTCTAAGGCTCCCAGACCAAAAGATTGCTCTACCCTGTCTTTCTGCTGGCTCCATTGTCCCAGGATCTGTTCTATAGTGCTATTTTCTGGGTGTTTGTGGGAGAGAATGGGAGATAGAAAGCCATCTTGAGTCCCATAGATTTCTATATCTTCATTTACAATACCACAATTCTATACTTACCACACTTTGATTTGGTTTACAAAATTACTTCCAACAATAATCTTAAGAAGGATATGTGTTAATCTCACCATAAAGAAACTAAGACTTGTAGAAGTTAAATGATCTTGTAAATGTCATGTTGCTTATAAACTGTGGCACTAGAATCTAAATCCAAGTATTCCAACTCCTAGTTTAACATTGATTCAATTATAACATGTTGTCCCTCCATCTTCTGCTTACTGACCATTCTTAAAGTTGGAAGGGTCACTAGATATCATGTATTCAAACTCCCTTATTTTTTACATAAGCCAAGGCCCAGATTTGAGGTCACTTTCCCAAGATAATACAGTTGATATATTACCATGCCAGAATGCAAACCTAAGTCTTCTATTCTAAGCTTGGTATACTTTCCCATTCTTGATGACTCATGGTCTTTTAAATTATATAAAGATATAATTAGATATGAAATCAGTTCACTTAAAGAGCAAAGACCTTTGCCTTAAAATATCTCAAGTCAATGATATCAAGATATTTGACCTTTGAGATATTTAGCAGCTATCACCACCAAATGAATGAACCATCCACCACTAGAACAGAGGATGAAATTCTTTTTTGAATTATAGTCAAACTATAGAATTGCCCTAAATGTTGTTACAAACCCATTTTTTGTAACATTAATTTAAAATGTTATTTTCTCATTTAAAAAGTTAAAAAAAAAATTTTCTAGCTCCCTACTTAATTTATTAGTTTGTATCTTTCCCTTTTTTAAATTTCAGCCTTACAGATCATTATTAGATATTTTTATTGAAATTATATGTGGTTGTTAAAAAATTATGCAAAATTTTTATGACTAAAAATATCACTAACACAGGTGTTAGAGTCTTCAAAGTCTCTTAATCCAAATAAATAAAAGCTATTGCCATAGGAGGCACAGCCCACCACCAACTGCTAAGAAGACTAGTTTTTAATGATATGGGCAGGTAAACTTCTGCTGCTTCCACTTTTCCCTCTCTTAGTCATCAAGTCAGCCCTGTCCAGCTGTTGCCTTGGCTAACTTCTTAGGTTTTCTGTCCTGATTTACATACCTTCTTCTCCTGCTAACAACTATACAATATGTCCTTCTTATAATCTTATGCTTCCTGGTTTACCTACTCTGAGAAGGAGTTCTTATCTATATTACCCCAATCCATCTGACTTGTTCCTGACTAATCAAAAGATCTGACTCTTCAGTTTTTCTCCTGGTCTGTTTAATCAAATTGTTTCTCTAATTATCCAATCTTGGCACTAGACTTATCTAATGAAGCTAAGGTCTCGTTATTTAGTTGGTCAGTCATGCCCGACTTTCATGACTCCATGGACCATAACATACCAAGTCCTTCTATTCTCCACTATCTCTTAAAATGTTCCCAAGTTCAACTGGCCCTAATAAATTTATAGACTATACCTACAAAGATTTTGTATATAACACTACTGGGTCTGTATCCCCAAAAGATTAAAATAAAGGAAAAGGACCTATATGTATAAAAATATTTATAAAAGCTTTTTTTGTGAAGGCAAAGAAGAAAATTCAGTGGATGTTTGGCAATTGAGGAGTGCCTATTGAGTGGTCTGTCCTTCATTCTCAAAAAAGACCATGACATCAGGAAGATGTTGCCTTAACTTGTGGTTAAATTGGATTAAGTGAGGGAGGGCTATGCAATTCATTCTGGAATAGCTGAACAAGTTGTGGTATATGATTTTGACATAACACCATTGTGCTATAAGAAATAATGATGAGCAGAATGCTTTCAGAAAAACTTGGAAAGACTTACATGTACTGATACAGAGTGAAGTGAACAGAACCAAAACATCAAACACAGTAACAGCAAATCAACTGTGGATGACTTATCTACTCTCAGCAATATAATGACTTAATATATTTCTAAAGGACTCATAATGAAAAATGCTATCCATCTCTGAAGAAAGAACTGATGGGGTCTGAATGCAGATCAAAGCATACTAGGTGTTTTTTTAACTTTATTTTTCTTGGGGATTTTTTGTCTGTTTTCTTCCACAATATGACCGCTGCAGAAACATGTTTTGGATGACATCACATGCATAATCTATATCAAATTGCATGTCTTTTCAATGAAGGGGGAAGAAGACAGAGGGAGAAAGGGAGGGAGAAACTTTAGAACTCAATTTTAAAAGATGTTAAAATTTTTTACATATAATATTTTAAAAAATATTTCATAAAGATAAAATAGTCATGTGAATTAGTAATTGGTGATACACATAGTTGTCTTTTTATTAGAGCATCATTTGTGATTTTTGTTATCATTTGCTATCCTCCTCCTCCACTTTGAGTTATTGAAAATTGATCTGAAGTTTTCAAAATTTTGTTGCACACAACTTGGATGTATCCTTTGTGTGCTTTCACCACAGCTGCCCTTCCTAATTTTATCTTCTTAAGTACCACCTTGACTTTCCAATTATAGTACATTGGGCATTAAGGTTTTAGGGTCCAAATATAATTCCAATAAAACTAATGAAAGGAATAGACAATAATAGAAATAAAGATATATTTTACCATTTTTTCTCTTTGTTGCACTCAGTTTTATTTATGAATACTATTAGAATGATCTAAGTTATATATACTCATAGTACGATTCAGAGAACTCCTTATATCCACACTTTTTTTTTTTACTTTTGAGGTGATGCTGTTGAGAATATGGTACCATCATACTCTTAATCATGAGTCCTCTGTTATTGTCTTGGATCACTGTATTGATAATAATAGCCACATCTGTCACAGATGAGCATCATTACAATGTTGCTGTTACTGTGCACAATGATCTCCCAATTCTTATGTTTCTTTGCAATAGTTCAAATAGGTTTTGCCATGTTTTTTTGAAACCACTCCCTCATCATATCTTATAACACAGTACTATTCCATCATGATCATATGCCACAATCCATTCAACTATTTCCCAATTGATGAGTATCCCCTCAATTTCCAATTATTTGCCATCATAAAAAGAACTGCTATAAATATTTATGTGTCTGTATGCATGTGTGTTTGTGTGTACATATGCAGGTGTCCCTTTCCTTTTTTTTTCTTTTATCTCTTTGTGATATAGACCTAGTATTGGCATTGTTGGGTCAGCTCTATGCCAAATGTATATTTCAGAAAAGAGACCTTTATTTGAGAAACTTGCTATAAAAATTTCTGATGGAAGAGACCACATGTATCATCTTCCTATATAGGAATGTAAACAGTTTAACTCCACTGATTACTCTTTCATATTTGCCTTTTTATTATTCTTTTGGGTTTTCTGTTTGAATGGCAAATTTTCTATTCTTTTCTAGTCTTTTGATTAGAAATGATTGACAGTCCTACATTTTGTGGGGCAAAGCCAAGATGGTGAAGTAAAAGCAGAGATTTGCTTGAGCTCTCCCCCAAACCTCTCGAAATATCTGTTAAAAATGGCTCTAAACAAATTCTAGAGTAGCATAACCCACAAAGTGACAGACTGAAACAAAATTTTCAGCCAAGACAACCTGGAAGGTCAATGAGAAAGGTCTGTTGCACTAGTATGAGAAAAGAGCACAGCCCAGTGTGGGCTGTGCTAGCATAGACAGGGCCCTAGCAAACCTGAGCAGGCCTCAGGGCATTGAATCTCTGTCAACTGTGGCATTTTCTAGACTTGCCAACCCACAAACACTACAGACAAATTAGGTGATCAATAGGAAAGGACTGTCAGACCTGGGTGAGGGAGGAGCACAGTCCTGGTCCCAGCACTAGGGCAGCAACGCTGACTGCTTCCAGAACTCTCGGTTCACAGATGGTAGGAGGATTGAGTAGATGATCAGAGGGGAATTGTGGGGATCTTTTTTCTGGTCCTAGGGTAGGATTGTCTTGCTTTACATTTGATTGAATCTGGGTCAGAGTCCTGGGTGGCTGTCCTGGGCCAAGGAGGAGCACTGGGGTGACAGAGTTTGTGGCAGCAGTGGAGAAGGAATCCTCCTTACAATTCCAAAGAAGAAAAAATGCTTGAGGTCACTCAGACACCAGAGCATAGTATGGGAGAAGAATTAATACCTCTCCTTCAATCCTACAACCTTAGAAGAATCGAACATTTACAGGTCCCTAGAAATACCCCTGAAAATAGCTACACAAAACCCCTGAAGTTTGGGACAGTACACTTTCCACACTGGTAGCCGAGTCTTACCTTAACAAAGAGCTAAAAATTCAAGTAATTGAATGAAAAATGAGCAAACAGCAGAAAAAATCAGACTATAGAATCTTACTTTGGTGACAAAGGAGATCAAAATACACAATCAGAAGAAGACAACAAAGTCAAAGCTTTAATATCCAAAGCCTCTAAAATTATGAACTGGTAATAGAATGTGGAAGATCTTAAAAAGAGATTTTGGAAATCAAGAAAGAGAAATAAGGGGAAAATTGGGAAGAGAAACAAGAGTGATCCAAGAGAATCATGAGAAATGAGTCAACAGCTTGCTAAAGGAGAATTGGGGGGGAAAGTGATGAAAATAACACCTTAAAAATAGACTAACTCAAATGGCAAAAAGAGGTCCAAAAACCTATGAGGAGAAGAATGCCTTAAAAAGCAGCATCGGTCAAATGGAAAAGGAAGTTCAAAAGCTCACCAAAGCAAATAATTCATTAAAAATTAGAATGGAGCAAATGGAAGCTAATGACTTTATAAGAAATTATAAAACAGAAATAAAAGAATGAAATAATAGAACATAATGTGAAATATCACATCAGAAGAAAAATTGACCTGGAAAATAGATCCCAGAGAAGTAATATAAAAATTATTGGGATACCTGAAACCATGACAAAAAAAAAAGAAAAGCTTAGACATCATCTTTCAAGAAATTACCAAGAAAAACTGCCTTGATATTCCAGAACAGAGGAGAAAAGAGAAATTGAAAGAATCCACCAATCCCCTCCTGAAAGAGATTCCAAAGGAAAGCTCCTATGAATATTTTAGCCAAATTCCAGAGTTCCCAGGTCAAGGAGAATATATTGCAAGCAGCCAGAAAGAAACAATTCAAGTATTGTGGAAACACAATCACGATAACACGAGATGTAGTAGCATCTACACCAAGGGATCAAAGAACTTGGAATATGATATTTCAGAGATCTAAGGAGCTAGGATTAAAACCAAGAATCACTTACCCAGCAAAACTGAGTGTAATATTTCAGGTGGAAAAACAGGCATTCAATGAAATAAAGGACTTTCAAGCATTCTTACTGAAAAGACTAGAGCTGAATGAAACATTTGACCCTCAAACATAAGAATCAAGAGAAGCATGAAAAGGTAAATAGGAAAGAAAAATTATAAGGCACTTATTAAAGTTGAAGTGTTTACATTCCTACCTGGAAAGATTATATTTGTAACTCATGAAACCTTTCTCAGTTTAGGGTAGTTGGAGATAATATATTTGTATTTATGTGTATATACATACATACATGCATATGTGTGTGTGTGTGTGTGTGTGTGTGTGTGTGTGTGTGTATGCAGACAGAGGGCACAGGGCAAGTTGAATATGATGGAATGATATCTAAAAAATATAATTAATGGGTGAGTGAAAATGTAATGGGAAAAGGAGAAAGGAAGAGGTAGAATGGGGCAAATTATCATACATAAAAGGCAAGAAAAAGCTTTTATAATGTAGGGGATAAGGTGGGAGGTGAGAGAGAATGAATGAACCTTTCATCAGATTTGACTTAAGAAGGAATAACATAAACATTCAACTGGGTATGACCCTACAAGAAAGTAGTGGGGAAGGGTATAAAAAAGGGGGATGATAGAATGGAGGGCAAATGGGGGGAGAGGGTAATCAGAAATAAACACTTTTTGAAAGGGACAGGGTCAAAGGAGAGAATAAAATAAATAGGGGGTGGGATATGATGAAGGGAAATATAGTTAGTCTTTCACAATATGTCTGTTATAGAAGTGTCTGAAATGACTACACATATATCAAATTGCCTACCTTCTCAATAAGGGTGGTTGGGGACAGAGGAAAGAAGAGAATGCAGAACTCAAAGTTTTAAAAATGAATGTTAAAAATTGTTTTTGAATTCAAAATAGGAAATAAGATATACAGGAAATGGGATATAGAAATGTATCTTGCCCTACAGCAAAATAGAAGTGAAGGGAATAAGAGGAAGGGGGTGATAGAAGGGAGGGCAGGTTGAGGGAAGGAATAATCAGAACACATGTTATCTTGGGGTAGGAGGATGGGAGGGATGGGAAGAAAAATTGGTACTCAAAATCTTGTGGAAGTAAATGTTGAAAATTAAAAATAAGCTAATGAAAAAGAAAAAAGAAAGTCCTCTATTTCATTTAATGACTATTTTTACCCTGAAGGATTGTATTCAGTTTTGCTAGGTAGCTCATTCATGGTTGTAATCTTGGTTCCTTTGTCTTCCAGAATATCATATTTCAAGCTCTTTGCTTCTTTAATGTGGAAGCCACTAAATCTCATGTGATATCTTTTCTTGCTTCATTCTCATTTCCTTTCCCCATTTTTCCTATACCATTCATCTTTTTCTTTAATTTTTTTAAAGGAATTCCTGCTGTCCTAAGGTCCAATTAGCATTTTTCTTTAAGGTTTTTCTCTTAGATTTTTAACATCTTCTTCTGAGTTTATGTCTTGCTCTTCCCTCCTCCCACAGTAGTTTTTTTTTTTTAATATCAAATTCTTTTCTTACTGATGGTGTTGTTATTATTGACTTGTTTTCCTATTTTACTTCATGACCTTGACTTTAAGTTAAAATTGGGCTCTGCTCAACTAGTTGTGAAAAAAACTTCCAAGCTTTTTTGTGTTGCTGTTCTCAGTTACTTCTGGGAAGGTCCACAAATTTTGGGTTCTTCCAAGGCAGTGTGATGCTGAGAGAGTTGGGGTCACTGCTCTCCTCATCTACACTGTGGTCTTTGTTCAGGAAAAGCCCCTGGTGCCCTACAGCCACAAGCACTAGCACACTTCTTTGCTTTGGAACTGTGACCAGGGCTCCTGCTCTCTTGTGACTGACCACCAGCACTCCTTTCTGCCCTGAAACTGATCCAGAACTGCATATGGGCAATAGGATTGCCACTAAGCACCAGCTTTACCTAATGCTATCAAAAGGTCTCCTGTAATCTATTTCTGATCATCTGTCCAACCCTCTTCAGGTATCTGAGCCAAGAGCTCCCATTTCTCACTGAATGTTTGGGCTCTGGAATACTTCCATTCCAATGATACAGATTTCTCCTGCAAATCTCTTAAGTAAACAAGGCCAGAAAATGACTCACTCCATCCTTTTGTTGGCTCTGCTGCTCTAAATTTTGATTTGAGGTATTATTTTAAAGTTGTTTGGAGAGGAATGTTGGGAGAGTGCATCTGAGTGGCTGCCCCTAATCAGGCATTTTATCTCTGCCCCTTCCCTGCCTTTTCTGAGAAATAAATAGTGGCACTGCCCCAAGGGCAAGCCCATCCAGATCTATCTCACCTCAGTTCTTGAGCCTCTTCAAATACCCCACCACCACCACCACAAAGCTAGAAGAGTATAATGTCTCCTAGCCCATGTAGGGGTAGCAGAACATTACACAATAATGCAATATTTATAGCAATGTGACTGTAATATTTACATGGCACGCAAATTGACATTTTTTGTTTATACTACTTGAATAATAGTGTGGATTTTTCTACATCAGAGAGAATATTTGAATTAGATTCAAGAATTTATATACATACATACATGCATGCATATATATATATATGTATGCACGTGTACATATGCATATGTGGGTATATGTATATATATATATATAATTGAACATTCTTATTTAGGGGCATAAATTGCAAAATCTAATATAACTAAGAGAAGCAGCATTGTGTGGTGAGGAAAAGGATAGGCTTAGAATTAGAATAATCTTAGATCAAATACTGCCTCTAACAAATATTAATTTTGAACACCTAAAGAAATCTCCTAACCTCTTATTGTTCAAGAATATAAACTATACAATAATTTCTGCTCTGTGTTAAGATATGGAGTTTGCTCAGTAGTGTACTTCCAACATCATTAAAATCACAGGTCCAGACACTCCTGAAACTAATCAATGTATTGATTTATCATTTATAATCTTGATAAATATATGCAATTCAATGGGATTAAATATCATTATGTTATTGGCCCATAGGAAAAAATAATCATTCTATGCTGAGATTAAGGGATAAATATGTTTAGAAACAATCTGCCATGAAGTTCTCTAAGTTATTCTGTAAGATACAAATGATTTGCCCATGTTCATCATTGTGGTTCTCCACATTTCATGTCTTCCTCTTTATGTGTTGTCTTTCTCCATTAGAATGCAACTCCTTGAAGGAAGGGATTATCTTTCTTTGTATTTGTATTGGTATTCCCAGAGTTTAACTCAGTAGATAGCTCATAGTAAGTGCTTAATAAATGTTTATTGCCTTGTTATTTATCATGCAACTTAGATACATACACCAACTGGGACACTGAGAAGTTAGTTCATGGTTTAGAACTTGTTCATGGTCACCCAGTAAATATGTATCAGGGATAGGAACTGAATTAATCTTCCCACCTTCGAAGTTTATCCAATTTTTATTATGCCATGCTATGTGTCAGAGAAGTCACCACATATTTGTGTTCTTAACTTTAGTTTATTATTGCTGTTATATGATAAATAGAAGATACTTAGACCTTTTTGAAATGAAAATCTAGTCATTTCTTTCCATTGCACTTAAACCCCTATATTTCCCCAACTGGATATTCATTTCAAGTAAAATTCTGCATTAGTGAATCTAAGATAAACAAGCACTGGCATTTGTCATTAAATTCCAACTCACGTCATTTTTTGACTCATTTAGCTGCCAACCTATTGTATTAAATTCTTAGTACAATTTCTAGTTATCTCTTTCAAAGAAATAGCTAGAATAATAATCTAATTATTCCTAAACTTTGAATGTGTGATTTAATACAAAGAGTTGTGAATTTGAATTTAGCACATACTTCAATCAAAACTTTTGTGGACATTAAGTTTATTTGTACACTAATCTTTGAAATGGGTCATCTTCATCAAGGAAAGGACACTTTTTAGCTAGCAGATAATAATAAAAATTTTTTCAAGTAAATATTTTGCTCAATATGCTTTAGCATATCCAATTTTTTAAATGGGAAATGGACATAATTCACATTTTCCATTATAAAATTTCACCCTTTGGTTTTGTAACATTTGTAAAATATTATAGAATTAAAAATCATTATAGAATTAAAAGTAGATTAGTAAACAGAATGAATATCAAATCCAAAGATATATATATATATATATGTGTATATATATATATATATATATTCCTCTTTTTTCATGATACAAAGCTAAAATTATAACATGATAATAGCAATTTTCCCTTAAAAATTATTGGTGCTATTATTTTGTTTTATACCATAGTCATTTCCTGGTATCACTTTCCCCACCATTAGGCCCTTTCTTGTAACAAGAGAAAAACAGTTGAATGACAATATCTAAATTGAAGATGCTACACTCATTGCCCTATGCTTCTATCTTTTGAGTTAGGAAGTCTATTTCTGCCTGTGTTTTCCAGCCCCCAAATCAGACACCATAATTAATATGAGGTCAACTGTATCTTAGTGGTATTTTCTTCATTTTAGCATAGTTATTTTGCTGTTTTCTGAGTTGTGTTACTTTATTCCACATAAATCCATACAAATAATGTCCTATTTCTCTGAATTCTTCAGTTGGTTATTTTAAATTGTTTTTTATCAATTCTTAACTTGACCACTAATATATTCATGTTCTTGTGTTTCTTCAGCATGCTCTCCCCCCAACATGGGATATTTCTTTTACTATCACATGTATTTGATGGTTAACTATGTAGAAAAACTTCCATATTGTATTAATGTGAATTTTTACATTATCATTAATGATTTAGAACATGTATTAATGCATTTTTGTCTCAAATGAACTATATACTTCTAAAAAATTAATAATTATAGAAGTCAAATAGCATAATAAAACCCTTTGATATTAAAGCCACAAAATTCAGAAGAATCTTAATTTGTGAGTTATATAGTCCATGTTTTGGAACAACAACTCTAGATAAAAAATTACAAAATGCCAGAAAGTTATTTTGTTCATACAATTACCCACACTATCTTCTTTTTTTTCTGGATTATGCTCTGCTTAATAGTCTGATTTCACAAAAAAGAATAAATCTTACTGTAAAGCATCAGAACAGTACATCTTTCTTATTCAGTCTTTTTTCTCTACTGCCACCTATTGTACATGGATAGACAAGTGAATTATATAGTAGAATTTTCTTTTTTAAGTTTGTTACAGTATAAATTATTAAATTATGCTCAATGAGTGAAAATAGCTAATAGTGCACATCCCAATATTTAATAGGAACTTTAAAATATAACAGATTATTTACCACTTAAATACCTATAAAATATTTCATAAAATTGATGTATTTCAAATGTTTCATACAAAATAAGGCAAAGAAATAATCCAAGCAATTGCAATATTTTGTGAATCCATGATAACAAAACAAAATTAAGAAAAGAAACATTTTGCATTTTAAGGAGATAATATAGAAAAAGTATCTTCTTCTGCTATAACTAGGACATATCTAACTACCCCTTTCAGACTCATCATATATAGTTCATTTTCCATGAGATACAACATAGACTTGAGGTAAGTGAAAAGGAAGATTTTTTGCTTCAGAAATTGGACTTACTGAATTTCTAAATATGTATTAGGTATCTTAGGGGACAAAAAACTTTTTATTAAGCTTAAAAGCTTAGGGAATATTTAATATTGGATCAAAGATATATCTTACCTCTTAAAACAATGCTGTTTTTTTTTGTTATTTCATATCTGCTTCATCCTATCTCTTCAGACATATTTTCTGTCTCATTAGAATGCAAGCTTCTTCAGGGCAGGGGTTGGTTTATTTGAATCTTCATATCCAGCCCCTGGCACACAGTTACATGCTTAATAAATGCATGTGAAATTGGATAGAATTGAATAGCATTTTGCATTATGCACTTTAAATTATAGCCAAATTTGCCTTATTAGTATTCACAGAACATGAAATTCTATCATCTGCTTTTTTGCCTTTCCACATGCTATCCCATAGATGCTCCCTCCTCACCTCTCCATTAAGAATCCTTTACTTTTGGGGTGGCTAGGTGGCGCAGTGAGTAGAGTGCCAGCCCTGGAGTCAGAAGGACCTGAGTTCGGATCCGGCCTCAGACACTTAACCCATACAAAACAAAAACCTAGCCATGTGACCTTGGGCAAGTTACTTAACCCCAATTGCCCTAAAGGGGTAGCTAGGTGGTGCAGTGAGTAAGAGCGCCGGCCTCGGAGTTGGGATGACCCGAGATCAAATCCGGCCTCAGAAAATGAGCACCCACACATAAATCATGACTAGCCGTGTAACCTTGAGCAAGTTACTTAACCCCAATTGCTTTAAAAAAAAAAAAGAATCCTTTACTTCTAATATATATCTGGAAAATTATATATCTGAAAAAAATAAAGAATCCTTTACTTCTAATATATATCTGGAAAATTGTTACATTTCAGGATTAATATTAATAATATTCAACTAATTCAACTCAGGTACTACTTCCAATGTAAAACTATTCCTGAGCCAGTTAGTTGTCAGTGTTTGCTTCCTCCTCCAGTGAACAAATGCTCTGCAGGATTTGTGTTTTTCATTCACAAGGATGTTCAACAGTTCGAAATCACAAATTACCCATGCTTGCCCATCCTAAACAATTCTCATACATGTTCTTCCATGAGTTCAACAACAGCAATCCACTCAATGATCTAGTAGGAGTGAGAAACCTGTGGCCTCAAGGCCACATATGGTTTGGGATTTGTTCTGTGAAATTTGGATTCAGTCAAAGGGTCACACTTCAGGCAGGTTCCCCACCCCTGACTAGGAGATTTCCTTTATCTTCGTATTTTTCTTCATAATACAAAGACATTAGGTAAACATATGGGCTTTCCCTCAGGCTTACCGCATGATCACCCCATCACTCCGTTTTCAACATATATTACTTATAGGATATCCTTTACTCTGGTTCTTCATCATAATGGTTAAGTGTTACTAAGCACTCCACAGCCCCTCCTTTAGCTGCCTTCTTGGCCATTGGAACAAATTGTTCTCATTCACCCATTCTACCAGGGGAAATCTTCACATGCTTAGGGTAAACACCACCTTAAATCACCAATGATTTTTAGACCCCTTGGTTACCCTCAGCTTGATTTAGCTCATCTGCCAAAATGGTTTACTGGGGATGGGGCTGCTGTACATGCTACACCTTCTTGGAGTCACACATGAGAATTAGATGGATCAGTTAGACACCAAAGGTGGAAAGCAGCCCTGAAAGTGCTCAGCAGCCATCACACCAGAGATACCAGTCCTTCCTGAACACACCTGACACTTGCCTAAAAGATTATTTTATGGAGAACCCACACAGAGCAAACGTTCACATGGTGGTGAGAAAAAATTGATGCAAGAACACTTTCAAGGTCTCTCTTAAGAACTTTGGAATTGATTGTGTGATATGGGAGAGACTGGCACAGGACTGCCCAGCACAGTATGCCCTTATCAGAGAAGGTGCTGTGTTCTATGGGCAAAGTAGAATTGAAGTAGCTCAAAAATGCAAATTGAGCAAATTTAGAGAATCCATCCCAAATGTTCATATAGACTACTTGTGCTCAACCTGTGGTAGAGCATTCTGAGCTGGTATTGATCTGATCAGCCACAGTTGGAAACACTGTAACTTGATTCTAATACATTGATGTCATTTTGGTCTTCTTCAAGAACAAAGGACAACCATACTTAAGTGTTATTATATGTTATATATTGCAGGCTGTTTGCAATCACCTATAGACAATTCAGCCCACCTTTTTTCTCCTGTTTAAATCTAGACCTATCTCCTTATTGATGTTCACTACCTAAGCAATTAACATATCCTGAGGGAAAAGCTCTATTATTTATTCCTCTAATTATATTCCATAGTCTAAACGATAAGTATTCCTCCTCTCCTAGGATTTCCCTCATAGTTGCCTAAGCCATACTCTTCAGAGTGATGATAGATATTGCCCTAGAGGCTCTGCAATTTTCTGGATCTTAATAAAACAAGCATAATGTCATCCACAAAAAAGAAAATATGGAAGAATTTAACATCTAAAGGAACAACCTCAACTTGGACTATATATTGGGTCTCCTTCAAGATAGAGGTGAACAGCTTTGTCAAGCATATGTGTCCCTGATTTAGGCTTCATTTAAATTTAATAATCAGAGTTTTTGAACAGGAAAATTTTCTGTCACCATATCTTTCAAAGATTTTTGGAAAATGTTTAAGTATGCATGGAAAATATCTTATTGGAAAAGATACTTTAAAACAGCATTTTGCTCTAATAAAGCAATTATTTTTAGTCAAAAACCAGTAAACTCTTCAGGGTCTTGTATTCTCTACACCTCTGAGACAAGTAGGTTATTTGAAAGATTAATATTATTGTTATTCCCCAGCCTCCTTACTATGTAGGGGTGGCACTATATGCCTCAGTCACCCCTATTTCCAACACAGAGAATTGTGATTGGGACCACCCAAGGCTCTCCCTCGGACATGTACAGGGAACAGGTTTCTGCCTCATATCATCCAGCACTCCTTTATCCAGCTCGGTATAGCTCAAGTTGTGGGCAAATCCACAAGATTCAGGTCTCTAACTCAGACTACTTCCCTGCCCCTCTAGGAGCCTTGTGGGCATGCCACAATGGCCTTACCCAGTGTCTCTGTTACAGTGTTCCTCAGACAACAACACACTGAGGGCCCCCTGTGTATCCTAGTGGCCATAATTCCCCAGGTGAACAAGGTTGGCATTACTTTTCCCAGAAGGGCAACTGAGCCACCACCAAAGGCAGGCAGTCCCGTTCCTCATTCCCATCTCAGTGGGCTTGGGCCTTGTGGGTTCTGCAGCGACTGGGATGGCAGCCTTGATTAAGGGGGAGGCCAACTATCAGGCCTTAAGTACACAGGTAAATATTGACCTCACCCACATAGAGCGGTCCATCTCAGCCCTGGAAAGACAGGTGGACTCTCTGGCAGAGATGCTTCTTCAGAACCACAGAGGCCTTGACCTTCTTAAACAGGGTAGCCTGTGTGCAGTCCTTGGTGAGTCTTGTTGCTTCTATGCAAACAATTCTGGAGTGGTGAGGGAGAGTCTGAAGTTGGTAAGCCAGAATATTGCTAATAGACAGAGGGAGCTGGAAAATTCTGAGAATGGGTATCAGTCTCTGTTCCCCTGGAACATCCCCCTAACTTACTAAATTGATATCAGCTTTGGTATTAGTATTGGTATTAGCCTGTCCTCCTACTGATTATATCACTAATTGTAGGACCCTATCTCATTAATTGCTTTCTACAATTTGTCAAATTCCCTGTTTACTCCATTCATGTTAATTATCAGGGACCCCCCTCCCCCACCATCCTTTAGGAACAGAATTGGGTAATCTAGATGTGACCCCAGCCATGTCAAAGGTTTGACATACCTACAAGGAAGAGT
Organism: Gymnobelideus leadbeateri; assembly: GCA_011680675.1. Lineage (NCBI taxonomy): Eukaryota > Metazoa > Chordata > Mammalia > Diprotodontia > Petauridae > Gymnobelideus > Gymnobelideus leadbeateri. Next base: position 36,828 of record WOXC01000963.1, on the reverse strand, counting down.
AGGGAATGTTGGACATTACTCCACTTTGCCCTTCCCATCATTAATTTGTAAAGCAGAAAATTCAACCTTCCCTTTCCTTCATTGATTTGTAAAGCAGAGAATGCCACCTTCCCCTCCCTTAATTGATCTGTATACAAGCCTGGCCTCCTCTCCTTACTTTCCCCTGATTGATCTGTGGGCAGGAGTTCCAGCTTAGGGTTTAGCGCTGGTGAGAAATTCAAATGTACACTGACCAGTCATTGTAGTTTCAGCTTATAACACTAATTTCAGCTTAAGTAACCTGGCTATGGAACCTCTATAAAACTGGCACAATGTCTGTGCCAAAGCACTGTCTCATTTGGGCATGTACCCTGACAGTCTCGCGGTAATAAAACCCACTTTTTAAATTAAAAAAATATATATTATTGTTATTGATAATATTGATATTGTTCTTATTTTATTACTATTACTTAAATAATGCTTTAAGAATTGCAAATTGTGGTGTGGCTAGGTGGCACAGTGAATAGAGCACTGGCCCTGAAGTAAGGAGGACCTGGGTTCGGATCCTGCCTCAGACAATTAACACAAAAGATAGCCATATGACCTTGGACAAGTCACTTAACCCCAAATGCCCTCCAAAAAGTGAAAAACAAGAATTGCAAATTGCTTTACATATGGCATTTCATCAATTGAGATAGCTTTCCTTTTCTCTTCTAATAACCTCATCAAAGGTTATCTCCAATTTATATATAAATTATTCTTTGAAAAATACAGGTAGCAAAGTTGCTGACTTTCTCTTAGTATCAGTCCTTTTGGAATAAAGTCTGAGATTTTATTAAAGTTTTTGATATCTTTCTCTTTTAAAATACTTTATGAATGAATCTTTCAATGTCTTCACAATTGTTTCACTTAAAGCCCAGATTTTTATGAATACTTGGTCTAATCTTTCTTTCTGATATTTATTCTTAAGTGTTATTTCTAAATCTTCTATAAGAACATCTGAGACTGTGATGTTATATGGAGCCCAAGCATGATAGTTCAACTGTACTTAATGTTGAAAAAATTGTTCTAAAAAAATCTGAAAATCTTTTCCATTTCTTTTTCTGTTTGTTGTTGATCTCCTAGTGTTATCCTTAAATGCCCTTGGCATAACTTTGCTAAGTTGGGTCTCCTGCCAAGCTGATGATTCATTTTTATCAGAAGTTCAGTCGTTTAGTCATGCTTTCATTCATTTTAAGGGAGCTGATGGCTCAGTGGATAGAGCACTGGGGCTGGAATCAGGAAGAACTCAGTCCAAATATAGCCACAGACACTTGCTAGCAGTTTGACCCTGAGTAAGTTGTTTGCCTCAGTTTCCTCAACCATAAAATAAGGATAACAGTATCTACCTTTAGAGTTGTTTGAGAATGAAATGGGATAAAATTTGTAAAAAGCAAATTGCAAAGTGCCTGGCACATATTAGGTATAAAAATTTATTAGGAATAAATGCTTATAAACTCTTTTTGTGGTGGCAAATAATTGGATATTAAAGAGATGGCCACTAATTGGAGAATGATGGAACAAGTTATGGTATATGAATGTAATGAAATACTATTGTGATATAAGAAATAACAAGCAGGTACATTTCAGAAAAAACCTGGAAAGACTTACAAAAATCAATGGTGAATGAAGTAAATAGAACCAGAAGTACATTGTACACAGTAACAGCAACATGGTATGATGTAATGGAAATGCAAATTTAAATATCATCCCTGCCCCTAGGTCCTTTGATAGGCTTAAGAGACTCTGTGAACCTTCCCTGATTTGAAAATATACTCTACCCCCTAATAGGCTGAATGTGGTCACATGGAGCCTGTGGCAGGAGGCTTGGTTTTCAGGAATGCCTACACCTTGATGCTGTGTGATTGGGCAGTGGGTCAAGAGGGTTGTGACATTCTCTGATCCTGGAAAAGGCTATGTAATCCCTTATGTGAGGCTTTGCTTTGGGGCTCACTTTTGAGAAGTGTTGTGTGATTTGACCAGATGAGACTCTGGGCAGCTGTTGAGAGCCCCACCCCCTCTCCCAGCTTTGAAAACCCAGATGTTGATGCTTCCCTCTCTGGTAACTGTGATTTGGTATTGATAATGGTTAGGCAGTTTGGAAGCCTGTCTGCTTGATCTGTTTGTTTCTCTGTCTTGTAAGTTCTGTCTGTATACTTTGAAGTTTTGGGTGTTGACCTTTTTCCCCTGAACTAGGTAAACAGTATGTTTGATTGATTAAAGTAAGCTTGTTAACCCATTTTGAGCTGCTTTCCTTTAAAAAAGCAGATCTAAGAACCTGTGTTGGCAGCCACCCTGGGGATGTTGGGGTGTTGCTGCTACATATGATGATCAGTTTTGGTAGATTTAGATCTTCTCAACAATACAATTATCTAAGAAGATTTCAAAAGATTCATGATGGAAAATGATATCCATAGTCAGAGAAAAAACTACAGAGTCTGAATGCAGATCAAAGCATACTCTCTCTATATATATTTTTTTGTTTTTTGTTTTTTCTTTCTCATGGTTTCCTTGTCTCTTCTGATTCTTCTTTCACAATATGACTAATGTGAACATATGTTTAATATGATTATACATATATAGCCTATATCAAATTGCTTGCTGTCTTGGGGAGGGGAGAGGAAGAGAGAAGGGGGAGAGAGAGGAAAAACTGGAAATCATAATCTTACAGAAGTTCATGTTGAAAACTATTTTTACATGTAACTGGAAAAACATTAAATACTATAAAGAGGAATAAGTGCTTATTCCCTTACCTCTCTCCCCAACCCTCATTTAGCAAATATTTATTTAATAGTCCTATACTAAGTTCTGAAGGGAAAATTAAGTTCCAAAATTACAAAGCTTGGAACATTAATGAAGATAAAAGATTAATTCAATTGAAAATTCAATAACAAACAAGAATTAAATTGATCCCAAGAAAAAGTTCAATTTTCTTAGATTAAGAACTGAGGCTCTCTGATACCTAGTACCTAATTTATTTTTTTCAAACTTCTCTCTCTCTAGTCTTGTCCTTTTAACTCTCACCAATGTTATCAATTCACATTGCCACCAGCCAGAGGAGCTTTTTTCCCAAATGGGGTCTTCTCAACTGCCAGGGGTATTAGTTGGGTGCCCTCCCTGAAGCCCCCACACACTCTGACAAGCTGGTCACACACCCCAAGACCTCCACCCCAGACCACAATCCAGATCCAAGGAGGTTAAAGCAAGAGCAATTACCCCCAGACTGATTGCCGGATCCCCCTATAGCCCACAGGCCAGGAACTGAAGCTGCAACTGAAGCTGCAAAATGGCATCTGTGCCTCGGCTCCTCAGTGGCTTCTAGCCCCCAGGGGAAGAAGCTGACATGCTCCCAAATACTGGTCCTAAAGTCCATAGGGCACTAAGCTCTCACTTCGTCCTACACATCTATGTGTTGGTAATTCTGGAAAAGCCACAGCTGCTGGTGTTCTGGGGTCCCTCCAGCCTGCTGCTGGTCCTGCTGCCCTTGGGCTAAAACCTCGGACTCATGAGGTCCTGGGCTAGGCTCCCACTGTGATGTGCTGGCCATTCCCTGACACACTGCTGGGCTGTCCTCAGTGGGAGGTTAGCTTCTCTGTGTTGTTTTGTGGGTACTGGAGTTCTAGAGGTTGTTCAGAGTCCCCTTTTACATAATTTTGAAGTGGTGTGGGCTGGAGTGCCATGGAAGTGCTGTTTCTACTCTGCCATCTTGGCTCTGCCCCAAAGATGAATATCTTATACTGATACTCATAGAGAACAATGGAGAGGCTAAAATTGGGTGAGGAAGAGGCTCCAACAAATAACCAATGAGTAACTATAAAGAACAGGAGTAAAGGATGTCATCAAGAAACTGTATGTTAGGAAAAGAAGGGCTGGTCCTATGGTAACAACAAGACGTGACAGCTCAAAAGCCAGAGTATTCCAATGATTGCCTCACAAAAGCAGGAGAAGTGAGGTGCAGTACGATGGGTGATTCTAGTCTTGGATACTTTTGAGAGAACTAGACAAGAATCATATAGAGACACCAGGAAGAGATGAAATGTGTATTTGTGAACAGGGGAAACTCTTGAATCAATAAGATCAGAGATGCATACAAGTATTGAAAACTGGTCATGACCTTGTATAACTATACCATTTTTGCTTCCAAGACCACTTGCCTATTTCAAGTTACATGTTGTACTATGTTTGATATAATTGTCATTCTTTATTCTGGTAAACTTTTAAAAATAGCTACTTTTATATTTTTAAGAAAAGCGTTTTAGGGGCGGCTAGGTGGCGCAGTGAATAGAGTGCTGGCCGTGGAGTCAGAAGGACCTGAGTTCGGAGCTGGGCTCCGACACTTAATCCACACAAACAAAAAATCCTAGCCGTGTAACCTTGGGCAAGTTACTTAACCCCAATTGCCCTAAAGGGCTAGGTGGCGCAGTGAGTAAGAGCGCCGGCCTCGGAGTTGGGATGACCCAAGATCAAATCCGGCCTCAGAAAATGAGCAGCCACGCATAAATAATGACTAGCCGTGTAACCTTGAGCAAGTTACTTAACCCCAATTGCTTTAAAAAAAAAAAACGCATTTTAGGGAAAATGGATATATTTATACACAGAAAATATAAGTAGCATAATCAAGTGAGCATGCATCGTATCTGTTAAAATGTGTGTTTCTATTAGAGATGTGTATGTATGTATGTGTGTATATAAATATTGTGTATATATGTATTTATGTATATATGTATGTATATATTTATGTCAGGATTTTGTAAAGAAGAAACAATAAATCAGAAAAAAAATATGTAGTAGACATAGGTCAGCAGACTGACTCTAGGCCAGGTCTGGGTAACCTGAGGCCTTGAGGCCTTAATAAAAGGATTTGTTCAGTGAAATTTGGATTCAATTAAAGGGTTGCACTTGAGGACCTAGAGTGCCACAGGTTTCCCACCCCTGCTCTAGGTTCTTCTCAGTCATTAACCAGCTATATGACCCTTGACAAGGAAGGAAAGAAATAAGAATTTCTTAAGTGGTTGCCATGTGCTAAGTACTGTGCTAAGTGGTTTAAAAATATTATTTCATTTGATCCTACCAATAACATGAAGTGGAGATGTTATGATGAGGCTCATAGGAAACTGAGGCAAACAGAAGTTAAGTGACTTGCTCAAGGTCACACAGCTAAAAAGTGACTGAAGTAAAATTTGAACTCAGATCTTTCTGACTCCAGGTCCAGGTTCTATCTACTATGTGACCTAGCTGCCTCAGTGACAAGTTACTTATCCTCTCTAAAACTCAGTTTTATGACAGAAAAGGAAAATAATAAATGCTAGAGGGGATTGGGAAAACATGTACACCAATGCAGTAGATTCATGATCTGGTCTAACCATTCTGGAAAACAATTTGGAACAAAACCCAAAGAGCTATATAAACCTGTGTATACCCTTTGAACCACAATAACACTAAATGCACTGTGCTACCTGGCTCTCTCAGTAAAAAGTATAGGACAAGTCACTTATTCTCTGTAGACTGAGTTTTCTCATCTTTTAAATGAGAGTGTTGAATAATATTATTTCTAAGATCCCTTTCAGTAATTTGATTTTATGTCTATGTATGATTTTGTAATTATGAGTTTTTCTCAAAATATTTGGGTGATTTTGTTTATAGAATTCAAAATTGTCCTTTCCTCTAAAATATTTTTATCATTTTAAAAGTTGGCATATACAATTAATTGATGCTTTTTATTCTGAAGTCCAAATCTATATGATTATAATGTATACTTCAAATATATAGTATTATAATAAAATTTTTAGAATATTTATGTATATATGTGTATATATATATGTATGTATGTATATATGTATATACATGGAAGAGTGGGGCATCTGGAATTTATGTGCATGAGGAACTCCCTGGTATAAAAAGCCATTCTTTCAGTGTAAATCACCAAGTTGTCTACAACTTTTGTAACTAGAAGCCACCAAAGGCACCAAGAGGTTAAATGATTTTCCCCTTGTCAGATAGTAGATATCAGAAGCAGGATCTGAATTCATGTTCCTGACTCCAAAATCAGTCCTCTATCCACAATGCCACCCTACCATATGTATATACTGACATATAAGTGGGTATATGAGGGCATATATATGGGTGAGACGTATACACATGTGTGTATATATATAAATATAATATAAATGTATATTTATAAAAATAAATATATATAAATATAATATAAATAAATATATATAAATATAATATAAATAAATATATAAATATATGCATGTGTGTATATATGCACATACATTATACACACACACATACATACATACTCACATATCTATTACAAATTGAATAGATTTCTGGCTCTTGATAGTCCCTTAAAAAGTTTTCTCTCATGGTTACTTATTACTTCATATATACAAAGAATAGAAATGTTCAGGTTTTGAAGATGCCATATTGATGAAAGAAAACACATTAAAGAAGAGTGAGTTATTTAAAATACTTGAGTTAAATAAAATGTAACTAAAACTTACTTAGCCCCTTCTCTTACAATGCATAAGCTTTCATGTGGAAGCCTTGAATGAGGAAAAAATAAACCAAGTTAACATTAAATGTATTTTAACTTGACCATTTAGATGACTATCCCATCTCTAAATCGGACAGTTTTCTATCTATATATGTCAGGTATATAATGCTGCATTAAAGACAACTCTTATGACAATTAAAACACCCTTAAATTCTCTATCAACTATGTATAGGATATTGCTAGAATAAGAACTTGTAAAGGTATTTGATTGAGGAAAAGATTAAAAACAAGTGATTTTAAAACTAAAAATGAGTCTATGATGAAGTGCTCTAATTTTATAAACAAGCATAAATCTTGGGATAGATATGTAGGAACACGGTATACAAGACCCACAGGGAATATTCTTCACCTTCTTAGGCACTTACTAGATACTATTGAGCTGTGTTGTGATCCACAGCTAAAGCAAGCAAGGAGAATGTAGGGAAGGAAGAAAAGAAAGCAAACAAAAGAAGGCAGTTGAAGAAAACCTATTAATAGTCACTTTAATTCTATGTAATGGTTTTAAATGAGTATTGAGCCATTCATAGCAAGAGAAGGTCTATCTGGACTTAAATTGAAGCAAGGCAGGGTTAAGTTATTTCATGTAAAGGTAATGAGGGACTGGGCCATGCTAATTACCAAGGGACTCAATCAAGTCCCAGTGACTAAGACAATCGATAAATGCCCTTCCCAAGAGTGACTTGAGTAGTGTCATTAAGAGCATGGAATTACATAGATTATGGGCTAGTGTGCCACATACACTAGCACAAGCCTTGCCATGGGTCATTCACATATGGGGGAAGCTTTAAAAGAACATTGATTTCCAAGGTAAACAGGAAGAGTAAGAAGACTTTGCTTGCCCTTTATCAGTTAACATGCAATAAGTTCAGATGAATTACTTCCCAAAAACATTTTTAATCAAATTAGAGTTTCTGGTGAATGGTCTATACTGTGTATGTGTGTGTATGAAATATGTATTTAGCTGCAAGATGGTAAAGGGGTAATGTTTTCTAAAGAATGAGGAGAAGAAAGAGAAGATTTAGAATGGTTTCTAAGGTACATGGGATAAAGAATCAATTAGGGAGGAGTAAAATGATTGCCTTACTACAAGGGCCCAGTTGAGATTAAAGAACATGAAATTTTTAGTGGACCAATCAGCACAGTTGTGTGACTTTCCCTAGCTCCATTCATCAGTATTTGAGTAGGAAAGAAGGCGCCAGTCCAATAATATGCTTATCTGGCCCATAAGAGTTCGCTTTCTCCTCCTTTACTCCTGTCTCACATGATGAGGTGACCTTACTCCTAAGCAAAGCTAATCCTTCTAGGTGCTCAAACAATTCCCTTCCTTCCCATCTCCTCCAAAATACTGTCCCCTCTGCCAGCCTCTATCACTTATTTGCTATCTCCACTGACTGATTTGTAGCCACCTGCAAAGATGGCCACATCTCCATCCTGAAAAAGCTCCTACTTGATTCCTCCATCCCCACTAACTCTCATCATACATCTCTTCTGCTCTTTGCAGCAAAAACTCCATGAAAAGGTATTCTCAGGTGGGTGCTGCTACTTTCTCTCCTCTCCCTTTCTTCTGAGCCCCTTATGACCCGGCTTCCGCTCTTAGCATCCCACAAAATCTTTTCTCCAAAGCCACCAATGATCTTTGAGTCACCAAATCCAATGACCTTTACTCCATCCTTATTCTCCTTGACTTCAGCCTTTGATACTGCTGATCACTTTTTCCTTCTGGATGTTCTGTTTTCTTTGGGTTGACAGGACAACACTCTCTCCTAGTTCTCATCCTGCCTATCTGACCACTCTTCAGTGTTCTTTGCTGCATCTTCCTCCAGATCATGCCCTCTAACTGCAAGTGTCCCTCACGGTTTCACCCTGAGCCCTTTACTTCTCTCTCTATACTACCTGGTGATCTCATTAGTTTCTATTGATTTAATAATCATCTCTATGCTGATGATTCTCAAATCTACCTATCCTGCACCAGACTGTCTTATGATCTTCCATCTTCCATCTCCAACTGCCTTTCAGATATTTCATACATGTCCAGTAGACATAATATACTCAATATGTCCAAAACAATCCATTATGCTCCCCAAGCCCCACCCTTTCCTATTGTTTCTATTGCTGTAGCAGGCACTACCATCTTCCCAATACTTTAGGCCCCAAAACTAGGAGTTTCCTCAGCTTCTCACTATCTCCCACCAACCATATTCAATCTATGGCCAAGGCCTGCAACATCTCTCAAGTATGCTATTTTGTCTTCCCTGACACTGCCACTACTCTTGGGCCAGCCCTCATCACCTCATGTCTAGACTACTGCAATAGCCTGATGGTGGGTCTGTCTGCTTCAGGTCTCTTCTCCATGCCAATCCATCCTATATTCAGCCACCAAAGTGATCGTCCTACAATAAATGTCTAACTATGTCACACACACACACACACACACACACACACACACACACACACACATATACACACACTCACAGTACTCAGTAAACTCTAGTAGTTCCCTATTGCCTCTAAAATTAAGTATTAAATCCTCTGCTTTGCATTCAAAGCCCTTCATAATTGAGGTTCCTCCTACCTTTCCAATCTTCTTATGCTTTACTTCTCATTACATACTCTTCTACCCAGTGATGCTGGCCTGAGATATTCCACAAATAATATACTCTATCTCTTGACTCTGGGCATTTTCTCTGTCCCATGCCTAGAATCCTCTCCCTCCTCAAGTCTCCCTATTGACTTCCCTAAATTTTTTTGAGCCTCAACTAAAATCTCATCTTTTTCAAGAATACCTTCTCAACCTTCTTAAATCTGATGTCTTCCTTCTGCTAATTATTTCCTATTTATGCTGCATGTATATATATATATATATGTATATATATATGTGTGTGTGTGTGTATGTGTGTGTATATGTATGTGTGTCTGTATACATATATACATACATACATATATATATATATATATATATATATATATATATATGTCTTTGCATGCTGTCTCCTTCATTAAACAGTAAGTTCCTTGAGGGCAGGGACTATCTTTTGTCTTTTTTTTATGTCTGCATATACTAGATATTCAATAAATTTTGATTGATTGATTGATTGATGAGTGTTGATTAGACAAAGAAGCAAGTGATTTGCGATTAGAGAATGCCATAGAATTAATATTAGCAGAGGAGATTGCTGAACCACTGTCAGTAATCTATGAAAGATCATAAATAATGGAAGTATTTCAGTATTAAAGAAAGGCAAATGTCTCAAATTTCTAAAAAAAGAGAATAGATTCGGTAAACTATAGCCCAGTGAATTTGACTTTAATTGCCAGTAAGAATCTAGAACATATTACTTGACTGAATGTAGAAAAGACAGTGGTGATTACAAAGAACCATCATAGTTTCATCAGTACAGCTCTTGCCAACTCACCTTATTTTTAAAAATCTTCATTGCCTGAGCTACTAGATGGATGGGTTGCAGAAAATGTATAGATACAGATTATTTAAATTTTGCCTTCTCTTCCTCACAAGGACAATGGTAATGCTCATTCCAGGGTATGCTAACACACATGGACCCTACTTAACATATGATTGTGATATAGTAGGATGAAATAGTTAATAGAGAACTGACTTGGAGTCAAGAAGATTATGGTTCAAATCCCACCTTTTTACATACTAGCTGTGTTGTTATTGTTTAGCTGCTTCAATAATGCCTGCCTCTCCATGAGCCCATTTGGAGTGTTGTTTGGAAAGATACTGGAGTGATTTGCCATTTCCTTCTCCAGGTCATTTTATAGATGAGGAATTGAGAAAAACAAGGTTAAGTGACTTTCCTAAGATCATACAGCAAGTATGTTTCTGAGGCCAGATTTGGACTCAGGATGATGAATCTTCTTGACTTCAACCCAGCACTCTTATATACTGTGCCACCTAGATGCCCAGTAAATACTTTTGTTGGTGGTAGTGTTCAGTTAGTCATGCCAAAATCTTTGTAACCATAGCATGCCGATTCTATTCATGGAATTTTCTTGGCAAAGGTAAAGGAGTACCTTGCCATTTCCTTCTCCAGTGGATTAAGGCAAACAGAGGTTAAATTACTTGATCAGAGTCACACAGCTAGTAAATGTCTAAGACCAAATTTGAACTCAGATCTTCTTAACTCTAGGCCCAGCACTCTCTATCCACTGAAGCTAACTGTATGACCATGAATAAATCACCTAAACTCTCTGAGATATATAGGAACCTCATGTATAAAAAAAGATAATAATACCTATGGTAACTATCTGATACTTATGCTGAAGTTTATGAACAAATGTATATAAAACACCTTGCAAACTTTAAAGCATTATACAAATGCCAGATATTATATTTTGTGTACCCAAAAAGGGAAATGGAAAGGAAGATCTTTTAATTATTTAGGTGCCTTAGAGTCCTGAATATGAAGGCAAGATAAGATTAGTCATTTTGATATACTGAAAAACATATATTTTGGGGAAAATCACAATAGGCAGATGATAGAATATGAGAGTTGAGAGGGAGCATGGAAATGACACAGTCCAACACATGCCTTTTAGAATCAAACAACATACACTCAATAAACATATATGACATACCAGCCAATGTGCTAGGAACAAGAGAAACAAAAAAAGGAACCATCCTTGTATTCAGAGGGCCTACAAGTAAGGAAACTGAAACTGAGAGGGGGAGAGTGGCTTTTTCCATAGTTGCTTCAATAATTAAGGGCAAAGTTGAGACTAATCCAGATTTCCAGAGTAATATATCATTTATGCAGCACCAGAGATATAAATATGCTGTCAATTAAACTCTATCCTCAAATATATAGCAAGAGCTAAGGTTTCAGGAGATCTGTATCCTAAATCTTGAACTTCCACTCAATGGCCATCTAACTATTGGCAATTCCCAACTTTACTTTCTTCATCAGAAGACAAACACAGATATAAGTTTCTCTCAAACCTGATTTCATTAGACTTCTCAATGAGGAAATTCTCTCTTCCAATGTAGATCAACATCTGCATTGCAATTTCCAGTCTTAAAAAGTTCTTGCAGGAATGCAGGGCTCATTCAGTATTAGGAAAACTATCAGCCTAATTGATCATATCAACAACAAAGCTAGTAGAAATTATATGATTATCTCAATCCAGAAAAAGCTTTTGACAAAATATAACACCCCTTGAAACTAAACTTAAAACTTAAACACACTAGAAAGCACAGGAATAAATGGAGTCTTTCTTAAAATGATAAGTAGCATCTACCAAAAGCCATCAGAAAGTATAATATGTAATGATGAAAAATTAGAAGCATTTCCAATAAGATCGGGAGTGAAACAAGGATGTCCACTATCACTTGTGTTATTTAATATGCTACTAGAAATGTTAGCTTTATCAACAAGAGAAGAAAAAGTAATTGAAGGAATTAGATTAGGCAAAAAGAAACAAAGCTATCACTCTTTGCAGGTGATATGATGATATACTTAGAGAATCCTAGAGAATCAAGTAAAAAAAAAACTACTTGAAATAAAAAACTTCAGCAAAGTTGCAGGATATAAAATAAATCCACATAAATCCTCAGCATTTCTATATATTACTAACAAAGCTCAATAGTAAGACATAGAAAGAGAAATTCCATTTTAGGTTACTGTAGACATTATAAAATATTTGTGAGTGTACCTGCCAAAAGAAACCCAAGAACTATATGAACACAATTACAAAACACATTTCACACAAATAAAGTCAGATCTAAATAATTGGAAAAACAGCAATTGCTTATCCGTAGGATGAGTTAATATAATAAAAATGTCAATTCTACCTAAATTAATTTACTTATTCAGTGCCATACCAATCAAACTACCAAGTATTATTTTATTGAGCAGAAAAAATGATAACAAAATTCATCTAGAAGAACAAAAGGTCCAGAACATCAAGGGAATTGATGAAAATAAATTCTAGGAAAAGTGGTCTTGCCATACCAGGTCTTAAATTGAATTATAAAGCAGTGATCATCAATACGACCTGGTAATAGTTAATAGAGTGGTGGATCAGTGGAATATTAGGTATACAAAACTCAGTATAGTTAATAACTAGTAATCTACTGTTTGATAAACCCAAGGACTCCAGCTTCTGGGATAAGAACTCACTCTTTGACAAAAATTATTGGGCAAGCTGGAAAACAGTATGGCAGAAAACTAAGCATAGATCAATGTCTTACACTGTATAACAAAATAATGTACAAATGGTTATATGATTTAGATATAAAGGCTGATATTATAAGCAAACTGGGAGAGCAAGGAATAGTTTACCTGTCAGATTTATGGAGAATGGACAGTGTTATGATCAAATAAGAGATAGAAAACATTATGAAATGCAAAATGGGTAATTTTGATTACATTAAATTGAAAAGTCTTTTGTACACACTAAGCCAATGCAACCAAGATTAGGAAGGAAGCAGAGAACTGGGAAAGAATTTTGACAACCAGTGTGTCTGATAAATAATTTGATATATGTGGTTGCATCACACATTCCCCTCTTTTCCCTCCCATCTCCCCTTTGATGTGCCCTCCCATTCTGCTATTTAATGCTGAAAAATCATTATTGTGACAGAACATTGGACCAAGTCCATGAAAGTGTATTTAATAAGGATAAATATAAAGTCTTAACACTTCATATTTAAAGAAAATCAACCTTACAAGTACAAGATGGGGACGGCTAAGTGGTGCAGTGAATAAAACACTGGCCCTGGCATCAGGAGGACCTGAGTCCAAATCTGGCCTCAGACACTTAACACTTACTAGCCATGTGACCTTGGGCAAGTCACTTGACCGCAATTTCCCTGCAATCTCCCCTCCAAAAAATAAAACAAGTACAAGATGGAGTGAGGGATGAAGTATGACTGTATAATATTTGATTGTAAAAGCAATCTGGGGATTTTACTGAAGTTGAAGCTCAATATGAGTCCTCATTATTATATGGTAGGTAAAAGGCTTTATTAAGAGAGTAGTTAATAGTGTTCAGGTCTAAGGAGCTAATAGTTCCAAGGTCCTCTGCCTTAGTAAGACCACATCTGTATTGAGGTCTGAAAGTCTCACTTGAAAAAGTATATTGGTTATCTTGAAAAGCATGCCAAGGAAGTCACTAGGGCAGTCAAGAGGTTTAGTATTATGCCAGATGAGATTTGGTTGATGAAATGGTGATTTTTCAACTGTGAAAACAAAGATTCAGGGAGGATATGATGCTTGTCTTCAAGTATATGGGGGTTCTGCCAGCAGCAGAAGGGTTATATGTAAGGGGTTTGGCACCAGAGGTTAATGAGTAAGAGCAATGAATGAAGCAAAGATTGGTTATTCACTTGTCATATGTGTAATAGATGGGATTCTTATTCTAAGATTGAGTGATTTTGTAGCCTCTACTATTTATATCCATGTATCTCACTTAAATAAGAAGCTTCCCAATTTCATCTTCTATTTTGTCCTTTTCCAGGATTTTCTCATAGTGAAATGGTCAAAATATTCTCATCATCATTTCTCATAACTATATCCTCTGGTGGCCTCTAAAGTATTGCAGAATATAATAATCTTTTATCAGTTTTGCTCTTGAGATTTATAAATTTTTTATAATTGTATCTAATTCTTCTCTGACCATTAGATGGCCAATCAAATGGAAATGATCAAATTCCAGTTAATTTCAGGGGCATAAAACACATAGAATTCTCAAATGATATATTTCACCACATCTCAGAACAAACAAAGAGATGAAGATAAACAGGGCCTGAAAGAAAGTCATTTAGTGTAAAACCTTATTATCATAGGGCATAAAGAAAATACCTGTATGGTTACGCCAAAATCTGTCCTGACATAATTCTGTTATGTTTTTGTATCACATGTCATGGACATTATCTTATTTGGTTCTTCAAAAGTATATCTGTAAGATTTGCTACATTATTGGCAGAATAGTATAATGGACAGAAAGCTGTGGTCACAATTAGGACAAAGTGACTTCATGTTTCTCCTCTGACATATGCTTGCTATGTGACCCTGGCAAGTGAATTATTCTCTCAGTGTTCCAAGAACTTTCTTTTTTTAAAAAAAAATATTTATTTTAGTTTACAACACTCAGTTCTACAAATTTTTGAGTTCCAAATTTTCTCCCCCTTTCTTCCCTCACCCTCCCCAAGAAGGGGGATGATATGCTATCTGATATAGGCTCTACATATACATTCACATTAAACATATTTTCACATTAGTCATGTTGCAAAGAAGAATTATAACCAATGGAATGAACTACAAGAAAGAAGAAACAAAACAAAAAAAAAAAAAAAGAGAGAGAGAAAATAGTATGCCTCGATCTGCATTCAGACTCTGTAATTCTTTCTCTGGATGTGGATAACATTTTCCATCATGAGCCTTGTGAAGATGTCTTAGAATTTTGAATTGCTGAGGATAGCCAAGTGTATCAAAGTTAGTCATTGTACAATGTGTCTGAAACTGTGTACAATATTCTCCCAGTTCTACTCCCTTCACTCAGCATCAGTTCATATAAGTCTTTCCAGGTTTTTCTGAAGTCCTCTTGCACATCATTTTTATAGCACAATAGTATTCCAATACATTCGTATACCACAACTTGTTCAGCCATTTCCCAATTGATGGGCATCCCCTCAATTTTCATTTCTTTGCCATCACAAAAAAAGGTATTATAAATATTTTTGTACATGTGGGTTCTTTTCCCATTACTGTGATCTCCTTGGGATATAGCCCTAGAAGTGGTATTGCTGGGTCAAAGGGTATGCACAACTTTATAACCCTTTGAGCATAGTTCCAAATTCCTCTCCAGAATAGTTGGATCAGTTCACAATTCCACCAGCAATGCATTCATGTTCCAATTGTCCCACATCTTCTCCAGCATATATCATTTTCCTGTTTTTTCATGTTATCCAATCTTATAGGTGTGATGTGGTACCTCAGAGTTGTTTTAATTTGCAATTCTCTAATTGACAGTTATTTAGAGCATTTTTCATATCTTTCATAGATAACTTTAATTTCTTCATCTGAAAATTGCCTGTTTATGTTCTTTGACTATTTACCAATTGGTGAATGACTTCTATTTATAGTATTTTAACAAATTCCCTAGGATTTTCTAAGTAAGCCATTATGTCATCAACAAACAAGGAAAGCATCATCTCTTCTTTGCCTCTTTTTATGCCTCTAATTTCTTCCTCTTGTCTTTTAGCTTTTACTGACATTTTAAGAATTATACCTAATAATAACAGGGAAAACTGGCATCCTTGTTTTTCTCTTAAATTTATTGGGAAATTGTCTAATATCTCCCTTGTTTTTGATTTTAGAAGAATGCTTTTATTATATTCAAAAAGGTTCCTTTATGCTTATATTATATAGGGTCGTTATGATAATAGTTGTGTTTGTCAAAGTCTATTTTAAGATTTTTTAATTTAAAATTTAAAATTTTTTTAAAAATTTAAGATAAGTCTATCTTTTGAGATAAGTGAGTTGTTTGATATATTTTTATTTTCAATGTGATTAATTATGTTAATTAAATCCTTAATATCAACCATCCAAGCTTACCTGGTAGAAATACAAAATGGTCATAGTAAATGATTTGTTGAATGAATTGCTAAAATAAGACTAATGAAGATCCTAGACATTAGCCAGCTCTTAAGTTGTAACTAGGACTGACTCCTCTATACCCTGTACTTGAGAATTGAGCCCATCATGTTTGTAGAATGCAGCACTGAATAACATAGACTTGCTTGGTAACCACCTTCTAAGGAGACACATGACCCCAAACTAGATAGAGAAGAAACCTGGTTGTGAAACCTATATGAAAGAAGTTTATGAGTACCTCTAAAGTCCACATGGTTTGTTCTTACAGAAAGTATTCTTTGTATGTTTTGATTAATAAAATTTGATTGCAGGTATTGAGAAGCGTAAGTTTAATTAGTGTTTCTTTTGCAATAGTTAGCATATATTGGCTGTAAGCATGCATTATTCATTAAGCCTCTTTAAATCATCATTCAATCAAAGGAAGGGGCCTAGAGGCAAATGGTCCTTCCAAGGTGGGAATTCTAGGACTGGAGTAAGCTTCTAGATTAAAGATTTTAGGGCATGGTACAAAAATTTGGAGGAATGAAACTCCATAAGAAATGAAGTCAATTATTATTAATACCAGTAGAAAAAGGCAAAGTAACTCAAAGCAGCAATAGCTAAAAAGAAAGGTGAGATATGCAAATTTAGTCACCACCATTCCAAATATTCATATGGACTATTTGTGGCCGATTTGTAGTACAACCTTCCAAGCCCATATAGGTTGGATTAGTCAAAGTCAAGACACACTGTACCTTGACCCCAATATAATGATGTCATTTGGGTCTTTTTGAGCATGAAGGACAACAACTAACAGCCTCAACAACAATTAAAGGGAAAAGAAAAGACTAATGATGTGAGCTATCAATGATATGGAGGACAATTCTAACGGGGTTTGGGGGTCAATAGTGATAGAGGGAAACTTGAGTGCCAATACAGTTTATCAATTTATTCCCCCAAAGAATCTGGCCTGTGTCCCTATGTCATTTGGAAATAAAACTGGGCTTTGGGACAGAGTATATGTACTCTGAAGGGTTGGGTGGGTAGGGTTAAGTAGCAGGAGATAAATCAGAAGCATGCCACGTTGCCAAGCATCACAAAAGACCATTAGATGGAAGGAGAATGGTCCCCAGACTAACTCAGGAAGAATGTGTACTCTCACCCATCTCTGAACCTCAGGCCTGGGTTCAAAATCTTAATTATCTCACCCTAATCATAGCAAAAAATAAACATCATAGATAAAAAGAAACTTTTATAAAACTGCTGCAAAAATGAAAGTAAATAAATTAATATTCAGAGAAAGAACAGCAATTCTAATAACAAATTAGCTCCAAAAGTATTTAATAGAAGCTTACTAAATGATCTTACTCATTTCAGGCTGTAAAGGAAAGATGATCTTTCTGAATACTAAACTAGTCACACACTATGGCTCAGCATAGAAAGGAAACTAGGTATCCTGCAAATGATGGCTTTGCTTGCTGAATCAAGCTGCAGGTCCTCCTCTCCAATTTGGTAATTACGAAGGCATCATCCATCTATGTCTAAGTTAAAATGACACTGCATATTTTCTGTGATTTATTAGTCAACAACTAAGTAGCAACATTAAGCTTTTTGAAAAAAGATTAACAACATTATGCTATAGTAACCTGTCATTCTAGTTTAAGTAAAAACTGATAAAATGTTCATTCTTTGCCTAATAGCTGCAGAAATGGTATTAAATCCCTTTAAAGGCAACACACTAAAATAAAGGTGCTGATAATATTTTGAATAGAGAATGAAGAAAGTGACTTTTTTTTTACTGGAAACGTCTGGTAAACTTTTTGTTGTTGTTGTTGTTTTGTTTTGCTTTGTTTTACTTTTTAGAGGGGGAAAGGTAGGGCAATAGAGGTTAAGTGACTTGCCCAAGGTCACATGGCTAGTTTTTGTGTTAAGTGTCTGAGGCTGAATTTGAAGGTCTTCCTGACTCCAGGGCAGGTGTTCTGTTGACTGAGCCACCTAGCCGCCCATGGTAAACTTTTAATGGTTAAAAAAATGTTCCCTTTCCTTTAGCTTATTGTTAAAGTCCCTACATTGAGAAGTGGTAAACTGTGCCTGCATTTATGAAACTGAAATTATTTGGCTGAAAATAAAAGTAGGGGGCAGCTACACCTGGAGTTAAGAAGACTCATCTTCCTGGCCTCAGGCACTTACTAGCTGTGTAACCCTGGACAAGCCATTTATGTTGTTTGCCTCAATTTCCTCATTTGTAAAATGACTTGGAGAAGGAAATGGGAAGCCACCCCAGTATCTTTGCCAAGAAAATCTCAAATGGGTTCAAGAAAATGCAGGCATGACTAAAAATGACTAAACAACCACAAAATGTATTGGTATATATGAAAACATATATGTGCAATGAAAAGAGATCAGTCTGGACCTTTGATTTGATCAATGTAAAGAGATGCTCTTATGGAGATGAAATTGACTCTAGTATCAATATCTGATAACCTAAAGAGTGATTAGGGCCTTTAATTATGACAATAATTATACTATCTAACATTTAAGTAGATGTTTAGGGTTTATAAATTTGTTCTTTTGTTTGTTAACAAATATCTAATTTAATCCATGTGACAATACTGGTAGGTAGGTGGTATTATCATCCAAGTTTACAGATAAAGAAACTGAGGAAGGAACAGGCACATAGTAAATGCTTATAAAGGCTTATGGACTTGAGACAAGTTTAATGACTTGCTCAGAGTTACCTAGATAGTAAGAGTTTGAGGTGATATTTGAACTTGGGTCTTCTCAAGTTCAGGTCACCACTCAGCTACCTTACATTGAGAGATAAAGAAGCTTGCCCATAATTATACCACTGGTATTTCTCATAGACACAGGATATGAATCCAATTCTTTGTGACTCATGAATTGTACTTAAAATACTGCTAGTTACTACCACATGTGTCTATCTCTATATGTGTACATACATAGGTATTATATAAACACTTTATGTGTGCATGTGATGTATACATTATATATAAAAACGTATATACTCAATATGCATACATACATACACAGTATTAATCTATCTAGTTTTGAGGACAATTCATCATAAAATAGAGAGTTTTTGTCTGAAACTTAGAAATCTTTTGCTCTAACCTCACTTTCTAAATAAGGAAACATTCTAAATAAAGAAAGGAAATGACCCACTACAGGTCACAGTAGTATTAAATAAGAGAGAAAGGACTGCAAAAGGGGTATATCTCACTCTAAATCCAGTGTTCATTATACTATATCTATGTATGTAACTATGTATATGTATTCAATGTTTATATTAGATAAACATCGTCAATTGGACACTCACGTCACTAAGTTTCTGAATGATGACTATTCTTGTATAATATCAATTTTTCTTTGAACCTTATTAGTTTTTTTAATGAATTCCTCAATTTCCTTCAAAAATTCATCACAAGAGCTACCTTGTACATGAAGCCTTTCCTTGACCTCCCCAGAGCCAATTACTAAAACGAACGATATATACAAATTACACATATATTGTATAAACATATATGTGTGGGGTCAGCTAGGTGGTGCAGTGAAGAGAGCACTGGTCCTGGAGTCAGGAAGACTTGAGTTCAAATTTGGACTCAGCCACTTAACACTTACTAGCCATGTGACCTTGGGCAAGTCACTTAACCCCAATTGCCCTGCCCTCCCCCCTCCAAAAAAAGGAAATCAGATATGTATGTATACATATGTGTGTATCATCTCACTTGACAGAATTTAACTTTCTTGAGGAAAAGTATCATGTGCACCACAGTGTCCAGTACTGTAAATGGCAGAAAGTAGTCTGTAATAGATGGTTGTTGATTGATTGATTCACAGAATACTTGAACATTCTATCCATTGACTTTTCTGCAATAGGAAGAGCTGGAATAGAACTTTACTCTAATGGAAGCCATTTGCATATCATTTTTTCTCTCTGAAGCAAAATAGAGACTCATGAGGGGTTTCTATTATAACAACCACAAATAGTGTTGATTTAGAAACCTGAACTCTTAAGAAATCCAACAAAAATTTACTCTAATTAATTTTAATGCCTTATTTCTGATTTTCATTAAGCTTTTTCATTATATTATTTTATGGCCTAGCCACAAGTACTTTGTATTATTTTTTGTGACTGCCTTCTTAGTCCACTAATGTGAATTTAGGTTTATTTGAAGAGAGTTGCAGGATCCAGGAATAAGAAGGAAATATTTTCACTGGACTGTGCCTTGGTCAGATCATGTCTAAAATGGCTTGTTCAATTACAGTGACCACATTTTAGGAAAAAACACTAAGAAGCTAAAAATTGTCCAGAGGAAGACAACCAGTTCAATGAAGGACTTCAAGTTCATGTTATATGAACAGTCTTTAAAGGAAGACAATATGTTTAAACTAGAGATGAGAAGACATCAAAAGGATGGCTGTCTTCAAACATTTGAAGGATTGTCATACAAAAGAGCCAGAGGGCAGAATTAGGAACTATAGGAAGAAACTATAAAGAAACAAGTTTGGGTTTGATACAAGGAAAATTTCCTCCAAATCTTATTGTTGTTCATTTATATCCAATTCTTTGTGACTCCATCTGGCATTTTCTTTTCAGAGATACTGGAATGGTTTGCCATATCCTTCTCTAGATCATTTTACAAATGAGGAACTGAGGCAAACAGTGTTAAGTGGCTTGCCCAAGATCACACACATAGAAAGTGTCTGAACTCAGATTCCAACTCAGGAAGATGAGTCTTTCTGACTTCAGTTGCAGCACTCTATCCACTGTGCCACTTAGTTGAAGTGAGATGATGTTATGGGAAAGGGAATCTGAAGATCTTCCCTGCCCCTTGGCCCTTTGATATGCTTAAGTGACTCTAAGAACCTTCCTTGATTTGAAAATATACTCTGCCCCCTAATAGGTTGAATATGGTCATGTAGAGCCTGTGGAGGGAGGCTTGTTTTTCAGGAATGCCCACACCTCATTACTTTGTGTTTGGGCAGTGGGTCAAGAGAATTGCTATATTCTCTAAGCCAGAAGAAGGCTATATATACCATGATGTGAAGTTTTGCTTTGGGGCTCACTTTGGGAAGAATTGTGCAATTTGGCCTGATAAGACTCTGGGCAGCCATTGAGCCCCCCATCTTTGAAAACCCAGGAGTAGGTGCTTTCCTCTCTGGTAACTGACTAGGTGTGGATGTAATGGTCAATAAGCACTACTTATTATTTTAACTCCATTTATTACTATGTTTTTAGTATTTTAAATAGGAATGGGTAATGTTATTTTATCAAAAACTTTTTCCACAATAAAGATTTTCATTATTTTTGTTATTGATATGGGTAGTAAAAAAGTGGATGTTGGGGGAGCTCATGGAATTTCCTGCTTCTATGCCTGCATCTTGGCTCTGCCCCTCAAAATAGATGACTTTCAAGCATTCCTGATGAAAAGATCAGATCTCATCAGAAACTGGCCTCAGAGAGTTACTAGCTAAGTGACCCTGGACAAGTCATCTAATCTCTGCCTCAGTTTCCTTTTCTATAAAGTGGGGATACCACATAACTCCCAGAGTTGCTGAGGATCAAATGATATAATATTTGTGAAGTGCTTAGTACAGTGCCTAATTCATAATAGGTCCTTTATCAGCTATAATTATTATATTTTTTATTTTTATTATACTTGTCTAATTAGCCTTTATTATTTCCTCATTTCTCAATGAATGGCTCACAAAAGAATTCTATAGAATACTGGAGAATACTGTCCCTGGAGTCAAAGGACTCAACTTATAATTTCATGTCTGCTGCTTATTGTCCATGTAATCTTATGCAATTTGGGAACCAACCTCCTTTGGCCTCAATTTCCTCATTGATAAATTGAGGATTTTATACTAGATGGACTCTAACATCCTTTCCAACTCTAAATCTGTGACACTGAATATACACTCATAGGCTAAGCCACTTACTTGTTATCAGTTTACCTCATCTGAAAATTATGAGGTTCAACTAAATGGCCTCTGTTATCTCCTTCCAACTTTAGATATGTGGTCTTATAAATTGTTAACTTAAATGCAGTCTGATTTTTCTGTAATAATAATGACTTGTTTTATATTTCATATTATTTTCCTCTCCAAATATATCTCTTTCCCCCTCTTCTACCCAGCAAGTCATCCTTTGTAAATAAGAATTACAAAGAAAAATCTCTGCATCAGAACTACCCAAACTCATCAACTGTGTCTGGCAGTATATTCAATATTCCAAACCCATAGTCACCCTGCGAGGTAGGTGCTTTTGTTATTCCCATTTTGCAGTTGAAGAAATTCAGGTTAAGCAACTTGCCCAGGGTCACATATCTAATAAGTGTCTGAGGCAGAATTAGAACATAGGACTTCCTGATTCAAGGCCTAGAACTCTATGTATTGTTTCCCTTAGTTATCTTACTTGGGGTTGTGGTCACCTAGCTGTCTTGGTTAGTACACTGGGCCAACCAAGTCCAGAGAAAAATTCCTAGGATGAAGTAGGGATTAAGAATATTGCTCCTACTACACCCAAGAATCATAATAGCAAAAGTATAAATCTGGGGGGTAGGGCAATTGATACTTAATGAAACATAGGATCTTTTTTGAGGCTAGATGAGCTGTTTATTGGATATTCCATTAAATGTTCTTATTTTGAATGGTTGAAAATGCAAATAAGTTGGGGGCAACAATTAGGTCAGAAGTTGAGTTCCAAATGAAATTAGATTGTTATCAGTTTACCTCATCTGAAAATTATGAGGTTCAACTAAATGGGCCTCTGTTATCTCCTTCCAACCTTAGATATGTGGTCTTATA
This sequence comes from Gymnobelideus leadbeateri, assembly GCA_011680675.1. NCBI lineage: Eukaryota > Metazoa > Chordata > Mammalia > Diprotodontia > Petauridae > Gymnobelideus > Gymnobelideus leadbeateri. Next base: position 13,827 of record WOXC01000963.1, on the reverse strand, counting down.
AATTGTTAACTTAAATGCAGTCTGATTTTTCTGTAATAATAATGACTTGTTTTATAGTTCATATTATTTTCCTCTCCAAATAGATCTCTTTCACTGCTTTTCACTGATTCCTAACAGCTTCATGCTTTAACACTCATATTTTAATGATGATGGTATATGTCTCTGAAATAGAACCCTGATCCCATAATCAGATTTTTAAAATTAATTATTTTGTTATTTTTTGTTTCCAACATTCATTTCCACAAGGTTTTGAGTTACAAATTTTCTCCCCATCTTTCCTCTAACCACCACCCCAAAATAGCGATCCTACTGAATATCCATTTCCCCAATCTGCCTTCTCTTATATCATCCTCCATCCCCCACTTTGACTTTCTAGTAGGGCAAGATGGATTTCTATACACCAGTGCCTGTATTTCATTTCCCAGTTACATGTAAAAATAATAATAATAATAATAATTTTTAAACATTTGATTTTAAAACTTTGATTTCCAGATTCTTTCCATTCTTTCCTCATCACCCAACCCTACTGGGAAAATAAGCAATTCAGTATAGGTTGTATATGTGTAGTTACGCAAAACATTTCCATAGTAGATATACTATGAAAGCCTGACTATATTACCCTCCATCTATCCTGCTCCTCACTTATTCTATTTTCTACTTTGACCCTGTCCTTTTTTCAAAAGTGTGAACTTCTAACTACCCCTCCATCTGCCCTCCCTTCTATCATCCCTGCTTTTATCCCCTTCCCCCCTTCTTTCCTGTAGGGTAAGATACCCGAATTAATGTGTATGTTATTCCCTCCTTAAGCCAAATTCAGTGAGAGTAAGGTTGACACATTCCCATTTGGCTTCCTGTTCTTCCCCTCCATTGTAACAATTTTCTCTTGCCTCTTTTATGTGAGATAATTTACCCTATTCTGTTTCTCCCTATCTCCTCTCATTATATTCCTTTTTCACCTCTTAATTTAATTTTTTAGATATTCCTTCCTAATAAACTGATCCTGTGCCCTCTGTCTATGTATATATGTATACATATATACACACACTCACATATCTATTTATAAAAACATATATATATATGTATGTGTATATATATTGTGTATATATATTGTGTATATATAGTGTATATATATATATATTGTGTATGTGTGTATATATATATACATATATATATGTGTGTGTATATATATATATATATATATATACATATATATATATATATATATATATATATATATATATATATATACACACACACACACACATATATTCCCTTAAATGATACTCAGATTGAGAAAAATCTCTTGAGTTACAATTATCATTTTTCCATGTAGGAATGTGAATAGTTCAACTTTAATAAGTTCCTTATAATTTCTTTTTCCTGTTTACCTTCTCATTTTTTCTTGCTTCTTGTATTTGAATGTCAAATTTTCTATTCAACTCTGGTTTTTTCATCAAGAATGCTTGAAAGTCCTCTATTTCATTGAATGAACTTATTTTCCCCTGAAACATTATAGTCAGTTTTGCTGGGTAGGGGATTTTTGGTTTTAATACTAGCTCCATTGACCTCTGGAATATCATATCCCAAGCCCTTCAATCCCTTAATGTAGAAGTTGCTGGATCTTGTGTTATCCTGACTGTGTTTCCACAATAGTAAAATTGTTCCTTCCTGGCTGCTTGTGATATTTTCTCCTTGACCTGGGAACTCTGGAATTTGTTTATGATATTCCTAGGAGTTTCCTTTTCAGGATCTTTTTCAAGAGGTGATCAGTGAATTCAATTTCTATTTTGCCCTCTGGTTCTAAAATATCACAGAAATTTTCCTTGAGAATTTCTTGAATGATGATTTCTAGGTTCTTTTTTTGTTCATGGCTTTCAGGTAGTCCAATAATTTTTAAATTATCTTGCCTAGATCTATTTTTCAGGTCAGTGATTTTTCCAATGAGATATTTCACATTGCCTTCTATTTTTTCATGTTTGGATCTTTTTTATAGCATTTTGATTTCTCATCAAGTTGTTGGCTTCCATTTCCTCTGATCTAATTCTGAAGGACTATTCTTTTCAGTGAGCTTTTGAAATTCCTTCTCCATCTAGCAAATTCAGCTTTCTAAGGCATTTTTCTTCTCAGTGACTTTTTGGGCCTCTTTTGCCATTCTAGGTAGTCTATTTTTTAAAGTGTTATTTTCTTCAGTCAGGTCGTTGACTCACTTTTCATGATTTTCTGGCATCATTTTCATTTCTTTTCCCAATTTTTTCTCCATTTCCCTTACTTGATTTTCAAAATCCTTCTTGAGTTCCTCCATGGCCTGAAACTAATTCATACTTTTCTTGTAAGCTTTTGATGCAGGAGTTCTAACTTCATTGTCTTCCTCCCATTCCATGTTTTGATCTTTTTTGGATCAAAAAGGAATCTAAGGGGGCGGCTAGGTGGAGCAGTGAATAGAGCACCGGCCCTGGAGCCAGAAGGACCTGAGTTCGGAGCCGGCCTCAGACACTTAATCCACACAAACAAAAACCTAGCCATGTAACCTTGGGCAAGTTACTTAACCCCAATTGCCCTAAAGGGGTGGCTACGTGGCGGAGTGAGTAAGAGCGCTGGCCTCAGAGTTGGGATGACCCGAGATCAAATCCAGCCTCAGAAAATGAGCACCCACACATAAATAATGACTAGCCGTGTAACCTTGAGCAAGTTACTTAACCCCAATTGCTTTTAAAAAAAAGGAATCTAAGGTTTGATTACTCTTCTTGCTTTGCTTCCTCTGCTTGCTCATGTTGCTAGTCAACTACTTGAATTCTGACCTCATTGCCATGGTAGAACTCTGCTTCCAGAATGAAGAGAACTTTGTCCCAAATCACTGGGGTTTTTTGCAGCTTCTGGAGCTATTTGTTGGGTATCCTTTCTGCAGCCCCCACACACCCTGGCCACATACCCCAAGACCTCCACCCAAGACAGTGATCCAGATCCAAGCAGGTTAAAGCAAGAGGAGTTACCCTCTGAATGGTCACTTGGTCTCCCTACAATCTGTATGCCAGGAGCTCTGGAGACAGCTGTGCCAGGCAGTGGCTGCACCTGATGCAACTCCACCACCTCTCACCCTGGAGACAGGGGCCAGACTGTACCCTTCCTTTCCAACAAAGTTACCCACTGACCTTTTACTTGCTCTTTGGCATTTGTGGGTTGAGGAATCTGGATACAGCTATAGCTGCTGGTGATTCACTCTCCTGAAGTCTGCTCTGGCCTTCACTTGTTGGGGCCACCCTGAAGCCAAAAGCACACAGCTCATGGGGGACTGTGCTCTGCTTCCAGCATGCTTAGATGGACCTTTTCTTTAGGCCTGCCAGGCTGCCTTCAGCAGGAGATTTGTTTCTCTCTGACACATTGTGGGTTCTCTAACTCTAAAATTTATTAAGAGTCATATTTTATAAGTATTTGAGGTAGGTGTTGGGGGAGCTCATGGAATGTCTTGCTTCTATGCCTCCATCTTGGCTCTGTTCCCCCAAAATAAATGACTTTCAAGCATTCCTGATGAAAAGATCAGAATTCATCAGAAACTTAGCCATTTAAAAACAAAATTCAAAAGGAGCATAAGTTGTAAATATTAATGAGAAACCATAAATGTCTTAATAAGTTTGAATGGTTTGCATGCCTAGGAAGATAATACATGTAACTCCCAAGAATTTTATTTTGATACTTATATGAGTCCACTTAGACAAAAGGAATGGGTGTGAATCTACTATGTCAAGATGATCGCCAAATAAATAAATGGATACATAGATGGATGGATGGATGGATGGATAGATGGGTGGGTGAGTGGATAAATGAATGAAAGAGTAACAAATGAGAATACACTGGGAAGAGGGAGAGGAAAAATAGGGAAAATTATCTTATATGAAAGGAAGAGTTTTTACAATGGAAGGGAAATGCGGGGAGAGCAAGGAACCTTTGGATTTCACTTTCATCTGAACTATCTCATGGAGGGAATAATAAACATATACACCCAGGAGAGTATAGAAATTATCTTACCCAAAAGGGATATATGAGAAAGGGTAAAAGAAATGGGGGGGATAAGAGGAAGTGTTGTTTAAGGAAGTCAGTGATCAAAAGCTAAACATATTTTGGAGGATATAGATTTTTCTAAAGAGAATAAAAAGATGAGAATAAGATATAGGACATTCATGACTGAATGTTTTTTTTTACCTTTTTTTGCTTTATTCCCACTGGTTCTTTTTTGTTTGTTTGTTTGTTTGTTTTTAAACAAATGCTTTATTAACTTCTGTTTTACATCATTCATTTCTGCCAGATTTTGAGTTACAATCATTCACCCCCCCTTGTTTTTCCCCTACCCATCCTCCCAGAATAGCAGTCCCGCAAGATATCGCTTCCTCCAATCTGCTCTCTCCCATACCTTCTCCCGTACACTCTTCGACTTTTCCATTAGAGGAAGGTGAATCTTTGTGTCCCAATGCCTGCACATCTTATCTCCCAATTACAAGCAAAAGAGTATTAATAATAGTATTTATATATATTTGAAACATTTAATGTTACGACCTCGAATTTCAGATCCATTTCCTTCCTCCCTTGTCACCCATTCCTTCTTGGGAGATAAGTAATTCAGTATATGTTGTACATGTCTAGCTATGCAAAACATTATCACGTCCCCTTGCTTTTCTACATGAGATACTTTACCCTACCCTGTCTCTCCCCATCTCCTCTTCCCACTTTCCTCTCTCACCTCATAATTTCATCCCCTGAGTATTCTCCCTTCCCAAAAAATTCAACCTATGCCCTCTATCCATATATAAATGTAACCATATACACACACATTCACATATGTATTCATAGGACCACGCACCTTTCTTCCATTATTTTCACAGTGAGAAAGATTACATCAGTCACAATTATTGTTTTTCCATATAGGAATGAAAATAGTTCAACTTTAATAAGTTCCTTTTGATTTCTTTTCCCTGATTACCTTCTCAGGCATCTCTTGCTTCTTGTGTCTGGATATCAAATTTTCTATTCAATTCTGGTTTTTTCCTCAAGAATGCTTGAAAGCAGGGGCGGAGCCAAGATGGCAGAGTAGAAACAGCTCATCCAAGCCACTCTGCCCCCAGATTCCCCCCAAACTATGTAAAAGGGGACTCTGAACAACTTCTGGAGCCCCAGCACCCACAGAATGACACAGAGAAGCTAACCTCCTGCTGAGGACAGCCCAGCAGCCCTGCAGGAAGGACCATCGCAGCAGTCTGGGACCTGGCAGCGCACAGCGCGCAGAGCGCAGCAGGCGAACCTATCCCAGGTCTGTGTGAGCTGAGGTTTTAGCCCCAGGGCGGCAGGGCCAGCAGCCGGCTGGAGGAACCCCAGAACGCCAGGAGCTGTGGCGACTCCAGAATTATCAACATAGACATGCCTAGGACAAAGTAAGAGGTTGGTGTCCTATGGACTTTGGGACTGGTATTTAGGGAATGCGTTGGCTCCCTCCCCTGGGGGCTAGAAGCCGCTGAGGAGACAAGCTATTTTGCAGTTTTCAGAGGCAGCTCCAGCTCCCAGCCTCCAAATCGTAGGGAGATAGAGCGATCAGTCTTGGGGGGTAATCGCTCTTGCTTTAACCTCCCTGGATCTGGATTGTGATCTAGGGTGGAAGTCGTGGGTGGGTTTACAGCTTGCCAGAAACGGAAGTTGCCCCCCACACATTTGGGACGAAAATTCCTCTAGCTGGACTTAAAGCCATAGTGTGGCAACAAGCCCCAAAGTCAAGTAATTAAGTGGCAACATGCCAAGGCAAAGGAAACAGAAAAATGCAACCCTAGACTCCTATTTTGGGGGCATAGAGTGGGAAAAGGACTGTGAGGTCAGATGTCCTGCTCCAAAACCCCCAGGGGAAAACATGAGCAGGTGGCTGGCCATAGAGGACCTTAAGAAGGACTTTAAAAATCAAATAAGAGAAGTGGAGGAAAAATTGGAAAGAGAAATGAGAAGGATGCAGGAAAAGTATGAAATGAGGGTCAACAGCCTGACTGAGGAAAACAGCACCTTAAAAAATAGACTAACTCAAATGACAAAGGAGGCCCAAAAGGGCAATGAGGAGAAGAATGCCTTAAAAAGTCGAATTTGCCAGATGGAAAAAGAATCTCAAAAGTTCACTGAGGAGATTCATTCCTTCAGAGTTAGACTGGAGCAGATGGAAGCTAATGACTTTATGAGAAATCAAGATGCTGTTAAGCAGATCCAAACAAATGAAAGATTAGAAGGCAATGTGAAATATCTCATGGGAAAAACCACTGACCTGGAAAATAGATCCAGGAGAGACAATTTAAAAATTATTGGACTACCTGAAAGCCATGATCAAGGAAAGAACCTAGAAATCACCCTTCAAGAAATTCTCAAGGAAAACTGCCCTGATGTTTTAGATCCAGAGGGCAAAATAGAGGTTGAAAGAATCCACCGATCACCTCCTGAAAAAGATCCCAAAAAGAAAACTCCCAGGAATATTATAGCCAGGTTCCAGAATCCCCAGATCAAGGAGAAAATACTACAAGCAGCCAGGAAGAAACAATTTCAATATTGTGGAAACACAATCAGAATAGCCCAGGACCTGGCAGCTTCTACACTGAGGGATAGAAGGGCATGGAATATGATATTCCAGAGGGCAAAAGAACTGGGAATGAACCCAAGGGTCACCTACCCAGCAAAACTGAGTATTTTGTTTCAGGGGAAAATATGGTCATTCAGTGGAATAGAGGACTTTCAAGCATTCTTGAGGAAAAAACCAGAATTGAATAGAAAATTTGACATCCAGACACAAGAAGGAAGAGATGCCTGAGAAGGTAATCAGGGAAAAGAAATCAAAAGGAACTTATCAAAGTTAAACTATTTACATTCCTATATGGAAAAGCAATAACTGGGACTGATGATATCTTTCTCACTATGAAAATAATGGAAGAAGCGGGTGTGGTCATATCAATACATATGTGAATGTGTGTGTATATGGTTACAGTTATATATGGATAGAGGGCATAGGTTGAATTTGTTGGGAAGGGAGAATACTCAAGGGATGAAATTATGAGGTGAGAGAGGAAAGTAGCAAGAGGAGATGGGGAGAGATAGGGTAGGGTAAACTATCCCATGTAGAAGAAGCAAGAGGAAGTGGTTGCAAAGGAGGGGGAGAATAAGGAAGGCTAAAAAGGCAAAACAACATTCACATTGAATTTGGTTCAGGGAGAAAATGACATACATACTAAATGGGATAGCTCAACCTGCAGCAGGATAGGGGGAAGAGGGATGAGAGGAGGGATGATGGATGGGAGGGCATCCTTGGGGGGAGGGGAGGTTGGAAGTACCCACTATAGAAGAGGGACAGGGTCATGTAGGGAATGGACCAGGTGGTGGGGTGGGATGAGTGGGAGGGAATTATAAGCAGCCTTGTACAATATATCTACTATGATAATATTTCGCATAGCTAGACATGTACAACATATACTGAATTACTTATCTCCCAAGAGGGAATGGGTGACAAGGGAGGAAGGAAATGGATCTGAAATTCGAGGTCGTAACATTGAATGTTCCAAATATATATAAATACTATTATTAATACTCTTTTGCTTGTAATAGGGAGATAAGATGTGCAGGCATTGGGACACAAAGATTCACCTTCCTCTAATGGAAAAGTCAATGTGGGTATGGGAGAGAGCAGATAGGAGGAAGCTATATCTTGTGGGACTACTATTCTGGGAGGTTGGTAGGGGAATAATGGGGGGAAAATGATTGTAACTCAAAATCTGGAAGAAATGAATGATGTAAAACAGAAGTTAATAAAGCATTTGTTTAAAAAAAAAAAGCTTACAAAAAAAGAATGCTTGAAAGCCCTCTATTCCACTGAATGACCATATTTTCCCCTGAAACAAAATACTCAGTTTGCTGGGTAGGCAACCCTTGGATTCATTCCCAATTCTTTTGCCCTCTGGAATATCATATTCCATGCCCTTCAATCCCTCAGTGTAGAAACTGCCAGGTCCTGTGCTATTCTGATTGTGTTTCCACAATGTTGAAATTGTTTCTTCCTGGCTGCTTGGAGTATTTTCTCCTTGATCTGGGGATTCTGGAACCTGGCTATAACATTCCTGGGAGTTTTCTTTTGGGGGTTTTCTTTTTCAGGAGGTGATCTGTGGATTCTTTCAACCTCTATTTTGCCTTCTGGATCTAAAACATCAGGGCAATTTTCCTTGAGAATTTCTTGAAGGATGATTTCTAGGTTCTTTCTGTGATCATGGCTTTCAGGTAGTCCAATAATTTTTAAATTGTCTCTCCTGGATCTATTTTCCAGGTCAGTGGTTTTTCCCATGAGATATTTCACATTGCCTTCTAATCTTTCATATTTTTGGATCTGCTTAACACCATCTTGATTTCTCATAAAGTCATTAGCTTCCATTTGCTCTAGTCTAACTCTGAGGGAATGAATCTCCTCAGTGAACTTTTGAGATTCTTTTTATATCTGGCAAATTCGACTTTTTAAGGCATTCTTCTCCTCATTGCCCTTTTGGGCCTCCTTTGCCATTTGAGTTAGTCTATTTTTTAAGGTGTTGTTTTCCTCAGTCAGGCTGTTGACCCTCATTTCATACTTTTCCTGCATCCTTCTCATTTCTCTTTCCAATTTTTCCTCCACTTCTCTTATTTGATTTTTAAAGTCCTTCTTAAGGTCCTCTATGGCCTGCAACCCGCTCATGTTTTCCCCTGGGGCTTTTGGAGCAGGACTTCTGACCTCACAGTCCTTTTCCCGCTCTATGCCCCCAAAATAGGAGTCTAGGGTTGCATTTTTCTGTTTCCTTTGCCTTGGCATGTTGCCACTTAATTACTTGACTTTTGGGCTTGTTGCCACACTTGCTTTAAGGCCAGCTAGAGGAATTTTCGTCCCGAACTTGTGGGGGGCAACTTCCGTTTCTGGCAAGCTGTAAACCCACCCACGACTTCCACCCCAGGTCACAATCCAGATCCAGGGAGGTTAAAGCAAGAGCGATTATCCCCCAAGACTGATCGCTGGATCTCCCTACAGTTCGCAGGCCAGGAGCTGGAGCTGCCTTTGAAAACTACAAAATTGCGTGTCTCCTCAGCAGCTTCTAGCCCCCAGGGAAGGAAGCCAACACATTCCCCTAATACTGGTCCCAAAGTCCATAGGGCTCTAACCTCTTACTTTGTCCTAGGCATGTCTATGTTGATAATTCTGGAGTCGCCATAGCTGCTGGTGTTCTGGGGTCTCTCTAGCCGGCTGCTGGCCCTGCCGCCCTGGGGCTAAAACCTTGGCTCACTGGGACCTGGGCTCTGCTTGGCTCGGCTCAGCTCCCTGTGCTCTGCACACTGCGTGCTGCTGGCTCCCAGAGCACTGCGCTGGTCCTTCCTGCAGGGCTGCTGGGCTGTCCTCAGTGGGAGGTTAGCTTCTCTGTGTCGTTCTGTGGGTGCTGGGGCTCCAGAAGTTGTTCAGAGTCCCCTTTTATATAGTTTGGGGGGAATCTGGGGGCAGAGTGGCTTGGATAAGCTGTTTCTACTCTGCCATCTTGGCTCCGCCCCCCCCCATGACTGAATGTTAATGGGATAAAGTCAACTATAAAACTTAAGAGGATAGCAGAAAGAATTAGAACCCAGAAACTAACAATATGTTGTTTATAAGAGACACAGTCGAGACAGGACACACACAGAATTAAAATAAGGGACTGCCAGAGTCTATTATACTTTCAAGTAAAAAATACGGAGATAGCAATTATGATCTCAGTCAAAGCAAAAGCCAAATTAGACCTAATTAAAGAGGTAATCAGGGAAACTACATTTTTTTATACTAAAAGGTAACATAGAAAATTAAGCAATATCAATGCTAAATACACATACACCAAATGCATAGTACCCAAATTCTTGAAGGAAAAGTTAAATCAATTATAGGAGGAAATAGCAAAACTATAAAAGAGGGGGTTCTCAATTTATACCTCTCAGATCTAGACAAGTCTAAACATAAAATGAGGAGGAGGAGGAGGTTTTATAGGGGAAGACAACAAAATACATAAATCATTGACTAATTTAATTTTTAGAAAGAAAGAAGCAAAACAAATTGTCAGTCTCAGATATGAAAAAGGTGAATGTATTACCAATTAAGAAGAAATTGAAGCAATTATTAGGATTATTTGGTCTAATTATATGCTAATAAAACTGAGAGTCTAAATGAAAAGGATGAAAGTAAAAAATTTATAAATTAGTGAGATTAACAGAAGAAATAGAATACATAAACTATCCTATCTTAGAAAAATTAATATCATAACGTCCCCCCCCCAAAAAAAAAAATCCAGAACCAGGTGGATTCACAAGCAAATTCTACCAAACATTTAAAGAAAAATGAATTCTAATACTATGTAAACTGTTTGAAAAAAATAAATAAAAAGGAATTCTACCAAATTCCTTTTATGATATAAATATGGTTTTGATACCTAAACAAGGGAGAGGAAAAATGAAGAAATGAAACTACAGATCAGTTTCCCTAATGCATATTGCTATGAAGTATTTAAATAAAACAATAGGAAGGAAATCGCTGCAATATATTGAAAACATCATGAACTACAATCAGGGGGGATTTATACTAGGAATGCAGGGCTGGTTCAGTATTAGGAATGCTATAATTATATCCACCCATATCAAAATCAAAAATAATGAAAATCATTATTACAGGAATCTGCCAGTCCCTTATTTTAATTCTGTGTCTGTCGTGTCTCAACTGTATCACTTGTGAACAGCATATTCTTAGTTTCTGGTTTCTAATTCTTTCTGTTATCCTCTTAAGTTTTATAGTTGACTTTATCCCATTAACATTCAGTCATGAATGTCCCTACATCTTATTCTCATCTTTTTCTTCTCTTTAAAAAAAATCTGTATCCTCCAAAATGTGTTTAGCTTTTGATCACTGACTTCCTTAAACAATACTTCCTCTTACCCCCCATTTCTTTTAGCCCTTTCTCATCATATTTCCCTTTTGGGTAAGATAATTTCTATATTCTCCTGGGTGCATATGTTTACTATTCCCTCCTTGAACTAGTTCAGATAAAAGGGAAATTCAAAGTTTCCTTGCTCTTCCACCATTTCCCTTCCATTGTAAAACTCTTCCTTTTATACAACATAATTTTCCCTAGTTTTCCTCTCCTCCTTCCCAGTATATTCTCATTTGTTACTCTTTCATTCATTTATCCACCCACCCATCCATCCATCCATCCATCCATTTATCCATCCATTTATTTATTTGGTGATCATCTTGACATAATAGATTCACACCCATGCCTTTTGTCTAAGTGGACTCCTAACTATCAAAATAAAATTCTTGGGAGTTACATGTATTATCTTCCTAGACATGTAAACCACTCAAACTTATTAAGTCATTTATGATTTCTCATTAATATTTACAGTTTATGCTCCTTTTGAGGTTTGTTTTTGAATGGCTAAGTTTGTGATGAGTTCTGATCTTTTCATCAGGAATGCTTGACAGTCATTTATTTCATGGGGCAGAGCCAAGATGGAGGCATAGAAGCAGGAAATTCCATGAGCTCCCCCAACATCCACCTTTTTACTGCCCATATCAATAACAAAAATAATGAAAATCTTTATTATGGAAAAAGTTTTTGATAAAAGATATTTAAAATATTAAAAACATAATAATAAATGGAGTTAAAAATAATAAGTATGCTTATCTGAAACAAAGAACAAGAATTATCTGTAATGGGGATAAAACAAAAGCATTCCCAGTAAGATCAATAATGCTTAGTAAGAGCAAGTATGTCCATTATTGCAATTATTCAAAGTCATATTAGAAACACTAGCTATTGCAAGAAGATGTGGAAAAGGCAGCAAGAAAACAAAACTATTACCCTTTGCAGATTATTATGCTATACTTAGAAAACCCTAGAGAATCAACTAAAAAACTAATTGTAACAACAATTTTAGTTGATCAAAGGAATAGATTAAGTATACAACATACCAAAGGGAATGACCACCATGATCTTTTGTTCGGTAAATCCAAAGTTTCAAGGCATGGGAAAAAGAATTCACTATTGGACAAAAACTTATGGGAAAACAGGAAAATACTCTGGCGGAAACTAGGTATAGCACAATATATTACACCATATACTAAACTAAGCTCAAAATAAGTATACAATTTAGACAAAAAGCATGAGATCATAAGCAACTTATATTAACACAGAAAAAATACTTTCAAGTTCTGTGGATAAGGGAAGAATTCATGAACAAATGAAAGTAAAAGCTAAAATGGATAATTTAGATTACATTAATTTTTTCACAAATAAAATCAATTCAGTGAAAGTTAATAGATTCTTACTTAGTAACCTGGAGGGTTATGTTTTCTTTTTGAGCAAGAATTTTCTGAAAAAAAAAAGACTCCTTTCTCAAATATATAGAGAACTGACCCATATTTATAAAAAAAGTAAGATGCATTTCCCAAATAATAAATGGTCAAATTATACAAAAAAGCAGTTTTCAGAAGAAGAAATAAAAAATGATCAATTTTCATATAAAATGCTCTAAAACGCTAATAATTAGGGAAATCCAAATTAAAACAATTTTGAGGTACCACCACACACCCGTCAGATTAAATAATAAGACAAAGAAGGAAAACGACCAATGCTGGAGAGAATGTGGAAAAAACTGGGACACATATACAGATTGGTGGAACAACGGGAGGCAAAAATTCTAGGGAACAATTTGAAACTATGCCCAAATGGCTATGAATCTGAGCATACTATTTGGCCCACTACTAGGTCTATACCCCCAAAAAGATAGAAGAAAAAAGAAAGTAGCCTAATGTATAAAATATTTATAGCAGTTGTTTTGTGGTGGCAAAGAACTGGAAATTGAGGCATTGCTCATCAATTGGAGAATGGCTGAACAAGTTGTGGCAAATAATTGTGACAGAGTACTATTGTGCTATAAAAAAAGTGATGGTGTTGGGACAGGTCCAGAATAAAAAAGAAAAAAAAAGTAATGGGGAGGGAGGGGTTTCTATATGAACTGATGCAAAGTGAAGTGAGCAGAACTAGGAGAATATTGTACACAGTAACAGCAAAAATATATTGACACTCAGCTGTGAAAAAAACTTTGATCAATACAATGATCTATGATAATTCTAAATAATCATGATTAAAAATGCTATTCACCTCCATATAGAGCAATGATATATTCTGATTATAGAATAAAGCATATTTTTCCACGTTCTTTTTCTTGCTTTTTTGTTACATGGCTAATATGGAAATATTTTGCATGATTTCATATGTATTATGGGTATTGTATTTCTTACCTTATCAGTAAATGGGAGAGAGGTAGAACAAAAAGAATTTGAAACTAAAAATTAAATTTAAAGAAGAAATATAGGGTTAAAATGAAACTTAGAGGTCATGGAATTCAGTCATCTCATTTTACAGATAAAACTGAAAGAAATTAAATGTTCAGAGCCGTATGGCTAATAAGTTTGTAAGGCAGGATTTGGGTTCACATTTTTTCCCAACTCTAAGCACATTATTCTATCCACTGTACCACCTTACAGCCATACAATGAGGTTTGTCCTAGGTCCCTATAGGAGCAGCCCATAGGCGTGTGAGAGTTTAACAAAGTCAGATGAGCAGTGATCACTCTTCCCTATCTTTTTATCTCCATGATCAAAAAGCAACATTAGCGTTGGAGTGACTAGGGATGTTGTGAAATCTATGGGACTTCAAATTCATCTCTGGATTCTGTGCCTACAATATTTACCAATTTGATTATGGTCATTAAGGAGCTGTGTGATAAGAAGAG
>WOXC01000962.1:0-65259 GCA_011680675.1 Gymnobelideus leadbeateri | reverse complement strand
TTGAGGTGAATGGGTAGAGTTCATGGAGGGGATGTATATAAAATAAAATTTTGCAGGAAGAAAGGGTCATGCATGACTTGCCTTATGATGTTCTGATAAATAAATTTAAATCTGGACACACTGGTAGTGGTCAGCTCTGATTTGTTGTTCAAAGATAGTCAATATTCTTTGGAGTGATCCCAGAAGCAAAAAGGGCTGTTACCCAAACACAAGTCGAGGAGGAGGTTGTTATTTTGGACCAGATGTTACCAACAGTATATTGGCCAAGTTTGCTCTGAAAATGATCATCAGGTCTCATGAATGTAAACCAGAAGGTTTTGACATCTGCCATGATGGAAAGGTAAGATAACATGACTTATGTTTCTAAGTAAAAACTCCAGAAAGTCAGGCAAAAGAAGTGTCTTAAAGAAAATATCTCCAGTTGTTGAGAGAGACAAGGGTGGGGTGAGAGAGAAGGAGAGAGGGAGGAGAAGGGAGATGGAAGAGAGAGGGAGAGGAAAGGAGAATGGGAGGAAAGGAAAGAGAATTGGGGGTTAAGGGAGAGGATGGGGGAGAGGGAGAAAGTCTGAGCAATGCTGTGAAATGTACAGTTCATAAATATATAGAAGAGTATTGTTGCCTTTTGCCTTAAGCAATATTTTGTTAGGCAGCCTGGTTTCCTTAAAAATCATTAAGTTTGTAGCCATGGACCTGATATAAAATATATTTTAGCCTTTGAGGCAAAGAGGCTGCCTTGACTTCTTTGGATTCTGAGGACTTAGGTTGACATCTCATCTCTGATGCATGTTTCCTGTATGACCTCAGACAAGTCAGAACCTTCCTGTGCCTCAGTTTCCTCACCTATAACATGGAAAATTTAAACTAGACCCTCCTGAGTTATCCTCCAGGTCTGGGTCTATGATCCTGTGCCACTGTGTAGTTAGTCAAACATTAAAAATCATTAATTTGAAAATAAATCAATCTCCAAAGCAGTACATTCTGTTGGTGGAGATATTTAGGCCTACAGCTGGCTTAAGGCTTCCTATCACTAGCAGAGGCAGTCTATATAATAACTCAAATATTCCAATGGATGAGACTGTGGTTTTATTCACATAGGCACTCCCTCCAATGATGCAAATCACAACCTACCCATGGATTCCCTTCCTGTACAACTTTTGTTGAAGTCCTCCCAAAAATTCTCCCCAAGAGGTCCACCCAGTGTGTTGGAGGCTTTCCTTGCTTTTTCTTCACATCAAAAGCATAACAGTGGAGCATACAGACTTTGGATAGCCTTCACTCTCACTATGTAGCCAGTGTATCTTCTTTTTTGATCATACATTTCTTAGATGACATATTTATTGTACATATTATGTGGTCAGTTAGATAAACTTATAGAACTTCCCCATCTATAATACAGAATAATATGATTTATCTATTATTATGGATATAATTTATACTGGGAAGATATTATTTATGTATCATATTATCTGTAATATTATATAATATTACTTATTATTATAGTATAAATGGTGACGTTCTATACATTGTCCATGTAAATGCATATCATAAATTATTTTCTGATCCCAAACTTCTCTGTGACACAAAGACCTGTCTTTTTAGTACCAATATTCAATTAGTGGTGTTGTATATTATAGAACAATACAGACTCAAAAAAATTTTAAATGAATATCATTCAGAAGGCAAAGGAAAGAAAGGCAGGGGTGGAGGTGAACAGACTACAAAACACACTACAAATAAGAAATTACTAAGGTGATCTTGAGGGAACAGTGCCAATCAAAGAAATGTATGAGCATAGGAACTACACATTTTTGAGAGACTCAGATCTCCTTTGCCTAATTCGATAGGTGTCCTTCCTTATAATAATAACAGCTGTTGAGAAGAAAAGAAGGGAAAAGAGAATAGATGAGCTATTAATTACTAAATAATTAAAAATCCCCCAGCAATAATATAAAGTCATTACCATCTCACATAGTAGCACTTTCTTCCTTGTCTAAGTATTTTCATCAACATTATCCCATTTTAACTATATAATAATCTCATCAGGTGGATTTTAAGAAGAGAAAACACCACAACATTAAGTGACCTGTCTCAGGTTATGCACTAGTTGGTGATATGACTAGTGGCTAAGTCTCCTGGTGCTAAGCCGGTGATTTGATCTACACTAACTCTGGTGAATGATTCAGCATCCTTTGTGGCAGTCCAGGTTTCAGGGCCCTTCCACGCTCCCAAACGTAAAGCATTTCCTCCTTTGGAGACATGAATCACTTATTTATTAAAAGCAAGAGGGAGATTGTGGCCCTAGACAATCCTCATCTGGATTATGATTGCTATTTTGGAGAGAAAAATAAATAAAGATTAGCTAGCTCTTTATAACTTCAGAGTTTGCAACTATGAATGCAAAGAGCTCTCTAGTCCTGAAACTGAACTTTGTACAAGTCCTTAAGTGAATGTGCTGAGAGCATTTAATTGGATTGGAAAATCAAGTAGCTACAAGTATACTGATTAGGTACACTCTATACTTCCACCACAATGCAATTAATTGCACTATAGCAAACATAGTTTTCTAAAGTCACTATGAGAATCTAAATTTCTGACTGCACTGAGGACATGCATAAATCCACTGTTTTCTTTATCCTTAATCAGATTGTCACAGTATTTTCTGCATCTAACTACTATGAAGAAGGCAGCAATAGAGGTGCTTACCTCAAACTAAGCCATGATAACACCCCTCGATTTTTCCAGTACCAATCTAGCCAAATAACTCAAGGGAAAACTCTTCATGAAAGGTACAGTATACTTCATGGTGAATACTGATGAATCAGAATCCTAGACCCGTTTTATTTCATTATGCTTCTATGGAGATTGGTCACAGTCATCTTTGAAAACGAAGGACAGACACAAGACCAAGTTGCCTGAATGGGGACCCAGCTAGTTGAGTAACTCAGATCGTCCTCTTCCTCTCTAAAGGAAGGTAAATTTCAATGGCCTGAAGCTGCCCAGTTAACCTGAGGTTTATTGGCTAGATTCCTTCCTTCCTTCCTTCCTTCCTTCCTTCCTTCCTTCCTTCCTTCCTTCCTTCCTTCCTTCCTTCCTTCCACAAAATCTTAAACCCAGTTCACTCTGAAGCTCACACATTGGACCACAATAGATCCCTGCCCAAACTCCCACTTTATGGCTGTACTTTGGGCCCTCCTGGCTTAGAGTGAGTGTTAGTGGTAACTGTTTCTCTTTGAAACAGCAACCTCTCCTCCAAGATTGTTTTTTTTCTTTTTTTTTCTAATTAAGGGGCCATCCCTTGACTCACTTCTTAAAGAGGCCTGTTCACTGAATGGGTGATACCTTAGTTTTAAGTGGCCTTGGCCTAAAAGGGCCAGGTTCTCCCAGTGCATCCTCGGTCATCTCTAGTCATCCTGATGAATATCTGATCACTGGACCCAGATGGCTCGGGGGGGACAAAGTGAGGCTGGTGACCTTGCACAGCCTCCCTCACCCATATTCAACTGCAAGTCATGTCATTATTTCCCTGAAGCCATGGCCCTCTTTGAAAACAAAGGACAAATACAACAACTAAGGAGACTGATTACTATCACCGCAAAAGATAAAGTATTGCTAACATGAACAAAATATGGAGAAATATATTTCCATGGGGGAAATGCTAAAAATATGGAATGATGGACCATCTCCACTTGCAATGCTTGTTGCTAGAATGTTCCAATTAACAGCTTAGCTGCTGCATTTCCTTGCCTCTCCTAGCACTGGTAGATTCCCTTCTCTTTCATTCATCTTTTAACTCTGTGCCATCTCTAAGATTTTTTATCTTCTCTACCCAGCATTAAGATTATAAACTGATCAACTATATTCCATTTCAGGATTTGGATGGATAAAAAATCAACAGACAAGAGAAAAGGAGGGTATCCTAGGTTTAGGGACCAACCTGGGCAAAAAGAGAATAGAGCTCAGTGTCCTTTTAGGAGGCAGAGATGTGGATTGATATGTTCAGAGATGCCAGGGACCATGTTTGTTTTGTTTTTGGTACTTATATAGCACCTACTATGTTTCAGGCACTGTACTAAATGATTTACAAATACTATCTCATTTGATCCTCACAACAACCCTGGGAGGCAGGTGCTGTTATATCCCCATTTTACAGTTGTGGAAGCAGAAGCAGACTTACCCAGGGTCATGCAGCTAGTGTCTGAGGCTGGATTTGAGCTAGGTTTTCTTGACTCTAGGCCCAATGCTACATGGCTGTCTTTGATATCTGAATGAGGTGAGAAAAGGAGGAGAGGAGACAATGGAGATTTTGTAAAATGACCTCAGTTTTTCCAACAAAGTAGAAGTGAGGTCCTCATGGGAGAGGGTAGGAGAGAGGCTTGATAAGAGATGAAAAAAATTGGAGAAGGTACTGTGGTGAGTGGTCTGCTAACTCAACAAAGCATTGCAGAGAAGACTTCCTTGCTGCAAAGAAGACCAGCTGCGACTATATAGAATCAATTTATGGTGGACCTAGTCGACACAGAAGGATGTTTTACCTTAACAATAATAGGGAATCTTTGGGGAGGCATAGATTTAGGGAGAAAGATAATGATTAAATTTGAGATGCCCACGGAGCATTTGTTGAAATTCCCAATAGGAACTTTGTGTGCCCCTAGAACTCAGGAGAGAGGCTAGGAACGAATCCATATATCTGGCATTCATCTTCCTTTATGGAATTGTCCTGATGTCACCTTAGGTGTAACTTCAGCCAATCAGACAGGCATCCAGGTTTCATGCCTTCTTTGAGAAGAGCTAGAAATTCTCTTTGTTACTAGAAGACACATTCACTCTAGCTGCTGCCCTACTCAGGTGACTCTTTCCTCATTAAGATTCTGCCAGTGGCTCTAGTAGACACCTTTACCTATTTTTCCAGTTGATACTCACCATCTAGATAGTTTCATCTTGGCATTCTAGTTCACCTAAGATTAGGAATGAAGAAACACAAAGAGACAGAGGTGGGGAAAGTTCTCACAGCCTTTATGACTATGTGAAAATCAAGGTCACTGCATGTCCCACCACCTACTTCACAGGGGAAGCTCCAAATTGTCCTGCCACTTCATGGCCACAAAGAAAAGTAAGTAATGAGAAGGCAGGTTGGTCTTTATGTATTCTAAGTTCTGGGTCAGCTCTCTAGAGCCCAGGCTAGGCTTCTAAGCAGACTTACTCATCATTTAGTCTCATAAGGCCAGAAATAGCCCTCCCCCCCCCCCAGTTTCTATGAAGTTGTTTGGACTAAGAGAGAATGTCTCTGCATGCTCCCAGGACCGAGTCCTCCTTATGCCAGTCTACCCTCATTAAAATGTAAAGCTCTTTTCTCCTTGTCTCAGTTTAATTGGTTTCAGAAATTAGCTGATTCCAGTTCAAAGGGCTAACATAAACAGGAGCTTTCCTCAGCTATATAATACAAACTCTAACTACTGCTCTGCCCTTTAGTTTTTTACTTCAGACCCTTTCTCTTCTAGTCTTGCCTTTTTTCTGTCTCACTGTTCTAGCTAAGTGACCTTGGACAAGTCACAACATTTTAAGGTCTAGGTTTTTTATTCTATGAAATGAGAGAGTTGAACTAGAATCAGGGGTGGGGAATCTATGACATGTGGTCCTCTGGGTCCTCAAATGTGGTCCTTTGGCTGAATCTAGACTTCATAGAACAAATCCCCTTAATAAAAGGATTTGTTCTGTTTGACTTGGACTCAGTCAAAAGGTCGAACCCAAGGACCTAGGAGGCCACATGTGGCCCTGAGGCTGCAGGTTCCCCACACTGATTACTAGATGATCTCTAGCTCAAACATTCTGATATTTAGTCCTGTATGTAGGGGGAGCTAAAGGGGGAGAGGGGATTGGGTGCCTAACACATAATATAAAATGACTAAATGATCCCTGGGATCAAGTGTTTGAAGTAAGAGGAAGGAATTTGTGTAATTCATTTTGAAAACTAGTAATAAATGATAGTGAAGCAATATATTAATGTGAAATATTTATTTTTAAAAGCTTATTGATAGTTTTTTTCCGACAACATTACAACAAACAACCAAATTGCTTTACAAAGTATATTCCATTCTCCTTCACCCCTCTCACTACCCCCACCTCCCAAAGATGATCAATATCAAACAGAAAGGGAAGATAAATTCTTAACTCTGGCAGTATGGTACTAACACTTGGTGCTATATTTGACCAGAATTTTGTTGTTATTCAATGGTGAGTTTATTTACATGGTTGTAGCTATTTTATATATTGTGCCTTTGACTTTGGATTTTTTGTCTTGTTTTGTATCTGCTATACTTTGCTTTCTGAAAGTTTAACATTCCCTCTAGGGCTATTTTCCCCAGACTTCCACTAGCATTGGCAGACCAGAGCCCAAGAGGGAATTATATGACTCCTTGGGATTTTAGGGGTAACCCTGAGGGGATCAGGGTGGTTTTAACACCTTTACTTAAAAGTCCCCACCAATATGCTCCATATTAATTATCTAGTTAATATTAATTATCCAACCTAAATTCATTAGCTTTTAATTAGAGGTATTTACTAAGAAATTATAATAAGAATAATTGGAACAAAATATTTCCCCCCAAACCTGGGATATACTGTCCCACAAGTCCATTCAGAAGTCTAAGGCAAAGAGGGCTCTAGTTCTTTTGAAGCTTCACTTCTATTTGAGTGTTTAGTAACTGGAACAAATCCTTTTATTACAGGTGTTTGTTCTGTGAAATTTGGATTCAGTCAAAGGACATGAACTTGAGGACCTAGGGGCCCATATGTGGCCTTGAAGCCTAGTTTGTTTTTTCTCAGCAATGTTGTCTGTTACTCTTTCATTTCTCTGATGACGTGGTTAAGAGCCATAGGAAAACAGAAGAATGGCACACTCCTTTAGGGCTCATTCCCACTGTCTTGGCTGTTTTTTGATGCAAGGGGTCTGCTTTTTAAAAATTCTTTTGAAGCTAGACCTCCAAACTGTTTATAGTCATCCTTCACCATAGCATAACAATATTACATTGCCCGTATGTTATGCCTCCTTATTTGTCCATCCATTCTCCAGTAAATGGATCCTTATTTTGTTTCCAGAATTTTGGTATCATATACAATGTTTCTATGAGCAGTATTGTATGTGTGAGTTTTGGTTTTTTGGTTTTTGTTGTTTGCTGTCAGTAGTATCCTTGGGGTATATAATCATACTAGTGAGACCCTTAGGACAAAGGTTATAAATAATTTAGTAACCTATATCATTTATTTCTTAAAATAGGGTGGATCTTGTTGAAAGTTCTGCCTTCAGGATATTAAGAGAGAGAATGATTAGCCGGAAATCCGACCTCATGAAAGCTTTCCAAATGTATGATCCGGATAACACAGGTAAGTAACAAAAACAAAAACCACATGGTCCCTGGCATCTCTGAACACATCAATTCACACACAGACAGCTCTTCATTTTCTTCTTTTCCTTTTGATTTCTATTCTTCAATTTCTTCAGAAATAAAGGTAATCCAGTAATATAGAGATAGGAAGAAGGAACTAAGAAAACAAGCATTTATGAGGCTCTTGATATGTGCGAGGCACTGTGTGTGCTATGTACTTTATAAATATCACATTTGATTCCCACAACTACATGGGAGGTAGGTATTAATATTATCCCCATATTACAGTTGAAGAAACTGAGGCAAATGGCAGTTAAGTGACTTACCCAGGGTCATATAGCTAGTAAGTTGACCAAGACCAGATTTGGACTCAGGTCTTTTGACTTAGACCCAGTGCTCTATCTACTACAATACCTACCTTGCATGAGATAGATAGATAGATAGGTAGATAGAACATTTACCAAGTGCTTACTGTATGCACTGGGGATAAAAAATAAAAGTCAGATTGTTTAGGCCCTAAGGACTTCTGATGATATAGTGGTTTTATGTGGGGACTCATCAATTCTTGAATCAGTTTCAGGGTAGAGTCATTTTCAAAGTGATGAGGCAGCTGGTGTTAAAAGTGGAACAGTCTAGAGAATGACTCAAAAGTCAGGTGAACAAGCATGTCTGGTACCTCTAATGAAGTCTAGACAGAGACTCACCAATCAAGACAGAGTTATTTATTTCCTGAGATTCCCTCTTTTCATCAAAACACCTTAAACATAGACAATACAAGTAGTTTGCTCAAGGGAAGCTGGGTACCTTGGAAGGAGCCATTCCTATCTTGGGGACTAGGTCTCTATCTTTTGCCCTATAGCACCCACTTACTTTTTGAACCATTAGAATATACCATTGCAGAAGAGGAGCAATCATTATAAAACACTTGTCACGTCTATTTTTTCATTCATTCAGACACCTTGCAATGGGGGATGAAGAGGCTATACCTTTAGAGCAAGGAAACAAAGATTTGTCTTAAGAAAAAAATCACCTCAAACACAGAATGAAGTAAATCACTTTACTTCCAAAGCTGATATTATTATAAAGACCTTATTTTGAAAGAGTCCAAACCTTGTAGTCAGGGCTGGTTTCTTCCAAATAAATTTCTGTATCAATAGGTTCTCAAAACTTATATCCTAGATGGAAATTTTTGATTATCAAGAGTGCTGTAAAGAAAGAGTGCTGTGCCTGTATCAAGATCATGTCCTAGTGAATGGACTCTTCCTGAGTTCAGCAGCCATATTTCAGTTCTGAATAGTACTGTCATACAAGGAACCACTATTGTCACCTCCAACAGATTAGTCATGGGGTATGGCTCCATTCCTAATTCTACTGCTAGAAATGCTTGAAAATGTAATGTCCTATTGCTGAATTAGACATAAGTTTTCCACCCACCCCCTTCCCTCCAAACTCGAGGAAAAGAACCCAATAAACCATGTTCTAGCCAAATAAGTCCTGTGGGGAGATATAAAATATCACATAGTAATGGTGTCTGACATTTAGGTAGCCCTTGCTAATGTCAATTCCTGAACACATTTCCTCCTATAATCTCTGTAGTTCACTCCTTTGATCATTCCCTTATCATATCCAATCATTGTCTTCCTATTGCTTCCTTCCTTTGCTGCCTGAAAACGGTTCCAGGTTTCCCTCATCCTCAAAAAAGTATCACTTGACCCTGACCTCTCCTCGAATCATCATTCTAAATGTCTTCTCTCTTTCCAACCCTTAAGAAAAGCTATCCACACTTGATCTCTACTTCCTTACTTTCCATTTAATTCCTGACTCCTTATAATCTGACTTCCAAGCTCACCCCTGGAATGTATACTGTCTCTAAGACTAACCAGAATCTTTTAATTACTAACCCTTTTCTTAGCCCTCAGCCTTCCTGATCTTTCTGGTGTGATACAACCCTGCCCTCCTCCTCAGTAACTTCTTCACTGATAACTTGGATGACACTGCTTCTAGTTCTACACATCTAACCACTCTCCAGTTTCTTTCATGGCTTATTATCAGTGTCCCACTTCTATCCATAGGTTTTCCCCAAGTTCTATCCTGGGCTTTCTCCTTTCTCTATACCCTCTTTCCTTGTAATGCCATAAACTCCCATCAGTCCAATTATCATCTCTTTTAGGATGGCTCCCAAATATGCATTAAATGATCCTCATTACTTCCTGAGTTCTGGTTCTGTATTGCCAGCTCTCTACTGGGTATCTCCACCTGAATGTCCTGTTAGAATCAAAATTTCAAAAAGGGAAACAATGACTATTTCCTTCAAATCCATCACCTCAAAATTTTCCTATTCCTGTTGAGAGCTCAACCATCCTCTCAGTCACCCAAGTTTGTAACTTCAGTCATACTTGACTTTTCATTCTCACAAACATCTCATACAACAACCAGTTTCCAAGTTGTACCAATTCTATCTCTACAATAACTCTCATATCTCCTTCTCTCCCTTACTATGATCATCACCTTCATTCAGGAGCTCATCATGGACTATTGTAATAGTCTCCTAATTAGTCTCTCTGTTTCTAGTCTTTCCCTTCTTCAATTCATCCTTAATGCAGTTACCTTTACTTATCTTCCTAAAATACAGGACTGACTGTAGCTGCAGCCACACTGGCATACCCAGAATGGCTGCTAGCACAGGTTCTTAGATCTGCTTTACTAGGAAAGATAGCTGTTTAAGGGGTCAATAATCTTTTATAATTACATTCACTAATTCAGGGAAAAGTCAACACCTTGAACTTTAGAGAAAAAAACAAACAGAGAAAATACAAGCAGAGAAATAAAGACCAACAGACAGGACTCTGACTGCCTGAATCAACTATACACTTTACATACATCCCTGTATCAAGAGAGCCTATACATCTGAGAAGTCAGGGAGCTCTGAACATACATCCACTCAGAATCTCGGCCAGGGAATAACAAGATCCCTCTCATAAGAGAGCCCCTGAAGCAAAATACCAACTCACAGTACACACTTCCCAGAGCCTGACTCAGTGCGTAATTAGAAGTTAGCAAAAGGTATGAAAGCCTTCCTACAAGCAAGCTTTCCCTAAGCAAGCTTCCCTACCCCAATAGTCTCTGTGACTCAGGATGATTTACAGCTCTGATTTACAGCTGGGCCAGGGCTCAAAGCAGGTCACAGGCCCCTCTTAATGGGCAAGGAGGATCTTCCTAACCCATTAACATTACATTGACCCTGTCTCTTCTCTGTTCAAGAATATTCTGTGACTCCCTATTGTCTTCAATTTAAAACATAGACTCTTCAGTGTGACATTGAAAGCCTCTCTCAGTTAGGCTCCAGCCTGTTTTTTCTGAATTATTTTATTTACTCCTTTTCCTTTCATTTGAACTGGCCACCTTGGTCTTCCCCTAGTGTGGCACTGCACCTCTTGCCTTTGTGCCTTTGTACAGGCTACATCCTGCACTCCATTCATTCCCTCCTTTCTTGGATCTCCATTCTCTTTAGTTTCCTTAAAGCTGTTGCTCAGGAGTCACCTCCTAGAAAAATGAAGATTCTTCTCATAACCATAATTATTGGGCTTGAGCCCTCCTCAAAGTATCTTAACTTTACTTATCTTTTATCTTTTTATATGCTTTAGTACCCAATGAAATATAAGTCCTTTGAGGACAGGAACTATCTTTATATATATTATATAACTATATTATTTATATCATTATATAGATTTATTATATTATTATATATACATTTTATATTTATAATATAATTTATATTATAAATTTATTATATATAATATATTATATTATTGTATTATAATTATATATATTTATATATATTATATAGCTATATATATATATAAACTAATATATAACTATATATATTCGTGCTTGTGCATATAGTAGTAATAGTGCCTTGTAGTTAGCAGGCACATTAGGAAATGCTTGTTGGGGGGCCAGAGTGGCTAAGTGGTGCAATGAATAGAGCATCAGCCCGGGAGTCAGGAGGACCTGAGTTCAAATCTGGCCTCAGACATTTAACACAAAAACTAGCCGTGTTGACCTTGACCTTCAGCAAGTCACTTAACCCCATTTGCCCTACCTTCTACCCTCCAAAAAAAAAAGCAAAAAATAAAAATAATAATAATAAACGAAATTAAAAAAAGAAAATTAAAAAAAAAAGAAATGCTTGTTGGATTTTCTTTGTTGAAGTGAATTGTTTCAATTGATCCCCTTTATAGATGGCCCTAGTCACATGTAATAGAACTGTTGGTATTTGTTATTCTAATTTTACAGATGAGGAAACTGAGGCTCAAAGAGGTTAATTAAAACGACTCTAGTCATGCAGTTAGTAGATGGGTGATGGGGGACTTAAACTCAGGTATTTATTTCTTCCTTCTTTCCTTTCTTCCTCTCTTTCTTTCTTTCTTCTTTTTGGAGGGCAATTGGGGTTAAGTGAGACTTGCCCAAGGTCACACAGCTAGGTTTTGTGTTAAGTGTCTGAAGCCACATTTGAACTCAGGTCCTCCTGACTCCAGGGCCAGTGCTCTACTCACTGTGCCACCTAGCCTCCCTAGGTATTTCTTTCTAACTCCAAATCCAACATCTTTCTACTCTACCACTCTTATCATCCTGGCCTCAATGGGTTCCTTCCCCTAGGATAGTCACAATCTAGAAAGGAAGACAAGAAAAATAAATAAGGAATGAAGGACAAAGAAAGGAGTGGAAATAAATATTTATTAAGTACTAATTATGTGCCATTTGCTGTGCTAAATGCTTTACAAATATCTCATTTTATTCTCATAATGACCCTGGGAGGTAGATGCTATTATCTCCATTAGACACCTGAGGAAACTGAGGCAGACAGTGTTTAAATGACTTGCCCTCATTCACACAGCTAGGAAGTGTCTGAGGCTGGATTTGAACTCAAGTCTTCTTAATTCCAAGCCCCAGAGCTCTACATACTGTGCACTCTAGCTGCTTTATATGAGGCAATATACAAGAAACACTTTGAAAACCTAAGCAAATAAGAAATTGCATAGTACAAACTATAACTAAATGCTAAGTGAAGCAAAGAAGGAATGGATATATATGACATGAATAGGGGAAGGCTTTGTTCTGTGCCAAATCTTAAAATGATAGGTGTAATTTCATAGAGAGGAGGAAAGAAGGTATTTCAAGAAGAATGGGACAGTCAGACCTAAAATGAAGGTAGAAATGGGTAGAATTTGTGTAGAAGATTAGACTGACTTGAGTGGTGGGTCAGTGATGGGGAGTAACATAATAGGCACTTAATAAATATTTACTGCCTATTTCAGAATATTTATTCTTGCTCATATGTACAAAATAGATTAAAGTAGGAAGAGGCTAGAATCAGGTATACTACAAAGCAGTGGTTGTGCCTTCTAGGCATGACATATTGAACATGCATGACAGTTGTCCAAAAAAATGAACAAGCATGTTGACTCACTGGATGGAAAGAGAACAAGGATGAGGAAGAAATCAAAGAGTGTAAGCCTGGTGGATATAATAATATGGTGTAGTGGTGCTATTGCCTCATAAATGAGGAAATTGGGAAGAAGAATTGTTTTGTGTGAGGGAAAGAATGTTTTCAGGTTAAGCATATGTAAATGGAGAATTCCGTCTCCTAATTGGAGATAGGATACTAGGGAGAAGGTAAGAGGTTAGGACTAAAGATGTAAAATTTTGGCATCAGAGAGAGAGAGAGAGAGAGAGAGAGAGAGAGAGAGAGAGACAGGCCGGGACCCCAAGGTGTGCAGAGAGAGGCAGGCCAGGACGAGGCCTGATCAACGTGGCAGCAAGTTGTCCCACCAACCACAAGGGCCATTGCCACGCCTATCACCAAGGGCTGGGACTGGACAGAGCAGGGTAAGAATCAAATGCAGGGCCCCTGGCAGGGACCACAACTACTCCTGGGACTACCAATCCATAGCCCAGAAATTTAAAAAGCTCCTATCTGGATCTCCAGGGACTAGGATGGCAAAGTGAACCCCGTCTGCTCCAATCCCCCCCCCCCAACCCTGAGAACATATTAATTATTGCCCCAGGGCAAAACCTTAAACAGTAAAGGCTTGGGAAACTTCAAGAAAGAGTGTGGCTAGGACCCTGCCTCAAAATGGGTAAAAAGCAGACTGCAAAGACAAAGACTCTGGAGTCTTACTATCTTGAGAGGGAGGAACCAAATTCAGAGGGAGACAGTATTGATTCCACACCCACAGCTGAAGCCTCAACAGGGAACTGGTCTCAAGCACAGAAAGGATTCCTAGATGAGCTCAAAAGGAACTTTGAGAACCAAATGAGAGAGATAGAAGACAAAATGAATAATTCTTTTAAAATAAAAATTTAAAAATTAGAAAAAACATTACAATGAAGAAAACAGCTCCTTAAAAAGAAAAAATATGTGATATGGAAAAGGAGCTCCAAAAACTAACCAAGGAAAATAATTACCTAAAAACTAGAATCAACCAAATTGAAGCGAATAAATCTATGAGGAACCAAGAATTAGTCAAACAAAACATCAAGAATGAAAAATTAGAAAAAGAGGTAAAATATCTCAATGGAAAAATAACTGACCCGGAAAAGAGATCAGGAGAAATAATCTGAGAATCATACTGGAAAATCATAATGAAAAAATGAGCCTGGATAACATCCTCCAAGAGCACATCAAGGAAAACTGCCCTGAGATACTAGAACCTGAGGGTAAAATATAAATCAAAAGAATCTATCAGACGCCTTCTGAAAGAGATCCCAAATCAAAAAGTCCTTGAAATGTTGTGGCCAAACTCCAGAACTACCAGGTAAAGGAGAAAATACTTCAAGTGGCCAGAAAGAAACAATTCAAATATCAGGGAACCACAGTGAGCATCACACAGGACCTGGCAGCCTCTAAACTGAAAAACTGAAGGAAGTGGAATACAATTTTTCACAAGGCAGAAGAGCTCGAATTACAACCAAGGATCACCTACCCAGAGAAACTGAACATATTCTTCCAGACAAGGAGATGGTCATTCATCGATATAACAGATTTCTAGACCTTCCTGATGAAAAAGCCAGAGCTCAATGGAAAATTCAACCTCGGATTACAAGATGCAAAGAGAGACATAGAAAGGTAAACAAGGAAAACACACACACACACACACACACACACACACACACACACACCCTGTTATTTAATAAGAGCAAACTGTTTATAGACAAGTAGTGGGTATGAGTATAAATTACATGAAATGACAATAAAAATATCCTTATTAAGGGCTACAAAGGGACTTCAATGGAAGAAGAGGAAAGAATGAAGTGGAAAAGGGTCAATTACACCACACAAAGAGGCATAAAAATAATATAGCAGAAGGAAAGAAAGGAGGGAGATGAATAGTATTATATGAGCCTTTCCCTCATTGGTTCTTGTGCAAGGAGGGAATAACACAACCAGTTAAGCATAGGACCCTGTGGAAAAGAGACACAAAACATATCATAATAGAGGGAAAGAGGGGAGGGAGAGGAGCTTTGCATGAGATTTGTTCCTGTCACTCTTGGTGCGAAGAAGAAATAACATACTACATTAAGTATAAAAATATCCTACAGGCAGTAGGAGGGGGAAAGGGCTAACAAAGGAGGGGGGGTTTAGAAGGGAGGGAAGAAGTATGGGGGAAGTGGAGGAAAAGGGAGGGGGGCCGATAAGAAGGGGATACTGAGGGAGGCAGTGGTCAAAAGGAAAACTCTTAAGGAAGGGAAGGGAGAAGGGGAGAAAAATATAACCACAAACAGGGGAGGGAATAGGATGGAGGGAAAGAAACAGATAGTAATTATAACTGTGATTGTGAATGGAATGAACTCTCCCATAAAACGGAAGCAGATAGCAGAATGGATTAAAAACCATAACCCTACAATATGCTGTTTACAAGAAACACATCTGAAACCGAGGGATACACACCTTTAAAAGTACACCAGGGTAAAGATAAAAGGTTAGAGTAAAATATATCATGCCTCAGCTAAAGTAAAAAAAAAGCAGGGGTAGCAGTCATTATCTCAGATAAAGCAAAAGCAAAAATTGACCTAATTAAAAGAGATAAGGAAGGAAACTATATCCTGATAAAAGGCACCATCGAGAATGAAGCAATATTATTACTTAACATATATGCACCAAATGGTATAGCATCCAAATTCCTAGAGGAGAAGGTAAGGGAATTAGAGGAAGAAACGGATAGCAAACTATACTAGTGGGGGACTTTAATCTCTCCCTCTCTGAACTTGATAAATTCAACCTCAAAATAAACAAGAAAGAAATTAAGGAGGTGAATAGAATTTTACAGAGGGTAGGTATGATAGATCTTTGGAGAAAACTGAATGGGGATAAAAAGAATATACCTTCTTTTCAGCAGTACATGGCACATACACAAAAATCTACCATGTACTAGAAAAAACCCTCTCAATTCAGTGCAGAAAGGCAGAAATATTAAATGCAGCATTCTCAGATCATGATGCAATAAAAATCATATGCAATAAAGGGCCATGGAAAGTCAGACTAAAAACTAATTGGATACTAAACAATTTAATCTTAAAGAATGAGTGGGTAAAACAAGAAATCATAGAAACAATCAGTAACTTCATTCAAGAGATTGACAATAATGAGACAACATACCAAAATTTGTGGGATGCAGCAAAGAAAATTCTTAGGGGAAGTTTTATATCCCTGAGTGCATACATGAATAAATTAAAGAAAAGGGAGGTCAATGAATTGAGTAAGCAATTGAAAAAGCTAGAAAAAGAACAAATTGAAAATTTGCAATTAAATACCAAATTAGAAATAATGACAACCAAAGGAGAGATTGATAAAATTGAAATTAAGAAAACTATTGAATTAATAAATAAAACTAAAGGTTGGTTTTATGAAAAAAAAACAATAAAATTGATAGACCCTTAGTCAATATGATAAAAAAAAGAAAGAGGAAAACCAAATTATGAGTATTAAAAATGAAAAGGGTGAATCTACTTCCAATGAAGAGGAAATTAAAGCAATAACTGGGAATTATTTTGCCCAATTGTATGCACATAAATTTGACAATCTTAGTGAAATGGATGAATATTTACAAAAATATAAATTGCCCAGATTAACTGAAGAGGAAGTAAATTACTTAAATAACCCCATCTCAGAAAAAGAAATCGAACAAGTCATCAGTGAACTCCCTAGGAAAAAATCTGCAGGGCCAGATGGATTTACTAGTGAATTCTATCAAACATTTAAAGAACAATTGATTCTAATACTCTACAAATATTTGGGAAGATTAGTGAAGAAGGAATCCTACCAAATTCTTTTTATGACACAAATATGGTACTGATACCTAAATCAGGAAGAGATAAAATGTAAAAAGAAAATTATAGACCAATTTCCCTCATGAATATAGGTGCAAAATTTTTAAATAAAATATTTTCAAAAAGACTACAGCAAGTTATCACAAGAATAATACACTTTGATCAGGTAGGGTTTATTCCAGGAATGCAATGATGGTTTAATACTAGGAAAATCATCAGTATAATTGATCATATCCACAATAAAACTAGCAGAAACCACATGATTATCTCAATAGATGCAGCAAAGGCTTTTGACAAAATACAACATCCATTCCTATTAAAAACACTAGAAAGTATAGGAATAAATGGAGCCTTCCTTAAAATAATAGGTAGCATCTATTTAAAACCATCAACAAGAATTATATATAATGGAGATAAGCTAGAAGCATTTCTAATAAGATCAAGAGTGAAACAAGGGTGTCCACTATCACCCCTCTCATTCAATCTGGTACTAGAAATGTTAGCAGTAGCAATTAGAGAAGAAAAAGACATCAAAGGAATCAAATTAGGAAAAGAAGAGGCCAAGCTATCACTCTTTGCAGATGATATGATGATATACTTCAAGAATCCTAGAGAATCAAGTAATAAAAAAACTATTTGAGACAACAAATAAATTTGGCAAAGTTGCAGGATATAAAATAACCACATAAATCCTCAGCATTCCTGTTTATCTCTAATGAAATTCAACAGAAAGCAATAGAAAGAGGAATCCCATTTAAAGTTGCTGTAGACATTATAAAATATTTGGGGATCTACCTGCCAAAACAAAGCTAGGACCCATATGAACACAACTACAAAACACTTTTCATACAAATAAAGTCAGATCTAACTAATTGGAAAGACATCAATTGCTCTTGGCTGGGTCATCCTAATATAATAAAAAACGACAATTTTACCTAAATTAAATTATTTATATATATATATATATATATATATATATAGTGCCATACCAATCAATTTACCAAAAAAACTGCTTTATAGAGCTAGAAAAAATAGTAACAAAATTCATTTGGGAGAACAAAAGGTCCAGAATATCAAGGGAATTAATGAAAAGAAATGCTAGGGATGGCGGACTAGCTATACCAGATTTTAATCTGTACTATAAAGCAGCAGTCCTCAAAACTACTTGGTACTGGCTGAGGAATAGAATAGTGGATCAATGGAATAGATTGGGTACACGAGACTCAGCAGTCAATGACTATAGTAATCTACTGTTTGATAAACCCAAAGACCCCAGTTTTTGGGATAAGAGCTCACTATTTGACAAAAACTGCTTGGAAAACTGGAATATAGTATTGCAGAAACTGGTTATAGACCATTATCTAACATCACATATACCAAAATCAAGTCTAAATGGGTGCATGATTGAGGTATAAAGGCTGATAATGTAAGCAATCTGGGAAAGCAAGGAATAATTTACCTGTCAGATTTGTGGAGAGGGGAAGTCTTGATGACCAAACAGGAATTAGAGAGCATTATAAAATGCAAAATGAATAATTTTGATTACATTAAATTGAAAAGTTTCTGTATAAAGTCAATGTAACCAAGATTAGGAGGGACGTGGAAAATTGGGAAAGAATTTTTACAACCTATGTCTCTGATAAAGGACCCATTTCTAAAATATAGAGAGAATTGAGTCAAATCTATAAGAATACAAGTCATTCCCTAATTGATAAAGGGTCAAAGGATATAAACAGGCAGTTTTCAGAGGAAGAAATTAAAGATATTTATAAGCATATGAAAAAATGCTCTAAATCACTATTGATTAGAGAAATGCAAATCAAAAGAATTCTGAGGTACTACATCTCACCAGTCACATTGGCTAAGATGACAAAACAGGAAAATGACAAATGCTGGAGAGGATTTGGGCAAATTGGAACACTAATGCATTGCTGGTGGAGTTGTGAACTGATCTGACCATTCTGGAGAGCAATCTGGAATTATGCCCAAAGGGCTATAAATAATTTCATACCCTTTGACCCAGCAATAGCACTTCTAGGGTTATATCCCAAAGAGATCATAGAAGTGGGAGGAAGACCCATATGTACAAAAATATTTAAAGCAGCTCTTTTCATGTTTGCAAAGATTTGGAAATTAAGGGGGTGCCCATCAATTAGGGAATGGCTGAACAAGTTGTGGTATATGAATGTAATGAAATACTAATGTGCTATAAGAAACAAGGAGCAGATGGACTTCATATTTACCTGGAGAAGCTTATACGAACTGATGCTGAGTGAGAAGAGTAGAGCCAGGAGAAATTTGTGCACAATCACAGACACAACATATGTGTGATGAACAACTATGACAGACTGGACTCTTCTCAGCAATGCAGTGACATAAGTCAATACCAAAAGACTCATGATGGAGAGAGATGCCTACATCCAGAGAAAGAACTAGAAAGAACTGAGTCTGAGTCCTGATTGAAGCAAACTACCTGCTCTTTTTCTTTTTCTTGTTTGGTTTTGTTTCCTCTTTCCCATTGTTCATTGCATCTGATATAATTCTTCTTTATAACCTGACTAATGTCTAATGTGATAGTATTAGCAGATCCTATACTTGATTGTATGTCACCATGGGGTGGGGAGGAGGGAAGGGAGGGAGACAAAATTTGAAAGTCAAGGAATTGTGGAACTGAATCTTGTAAACGAAAAGTAAACAAATTAATAAAGATCAAAAAAGAAAAAAAATTGATATCATCCACATAGAGACCTTGGTTGAAGCCAATGATGAGTTTTCTAAGAACAAATTAAGAAAGAAGACTAATGGTCAGACCATGAGAATGTTGCATTTTAAGAAGATTCATTAACAAGCTAGAGCATGTTCAAAATATAACCTCTTATATGACCTTAAAGGTCATCTAATTCAATGCATTAGCTGATCAGGAATCCTCTTTACAGAATGCCCAACAATAGTAACAAGGGATCTAATAGAGTGAGAGAAGTATTTTTTATCCTCATTATGTATTATTCCTCCCTCCCATAAACTGCAAAATAGTCATCTAATTTTTGCTCCATTGCTCCATCTACATGAAACTCCATTTGTAGTTTTTGTACATGGGGGAAAGAACTTCTTCCTTGCCTTTGCTTTATATCATCCCTTCCTTCCTTTAAGACACACATCAAGACACACCTTTCTGACTGTCCTTCTTTCTCCCCAACAAATGTTAATGGTCTCCCTTTCAAACTACCTTAACTATTTTGCATTTATTTGTATGTATTATCTCTGCATTTATTTTGTGTGTGTATAGTACATATATATACATATGTATATATACATACAATATTTCTTGTCTCTCTTATTAGAAAGCTCCCTGAGAGAAGAGATGTTTTTATTTTTCTGTATTTGTATTCCCAGTGCCTAGCAAGATACCTTGCTCATGGTAGGCACTTAAGAAATGCTTGTTTTTGATTAATCAGGAAGTTTGGAGGAATGAGAATGGAGAAAAATGAAGATTGTGTAGGGGTGGAAGTGGGAAGGTAGGAAATGAGATTTGCCTTTAAACATTTAAAGGCACAAAGGAATGTCATGTACAAGGTTCATTTTATTTACTTTTTGTAGTTCCAGAAGGCAGAGCTAGGACCAAGGAGTCAAAGTTACAGGTGGGAAGTTTTTGGCTCAACAGAAGGAAGAATTTGTAATAATTAGAGCTATTTGAAAAGGCAATAGATTGCTAAAGATGTGACTTCCCTATCACTGCATATGTTTAAACAGAGGCTGGGTGACCACTTGGAGATATAGAGGA
The DNA here is from genome assembly GCA_011680675.1 of Gymnobelideus leadbeateri. NCBI lineage: Eukaryota > Metazoa > Chordata > Mammalia > Diprotodontia > Petauridae > Gymnobelideus > Gymnobelideus leadbeateri. The sequence goes on along the minus strand of WOXC01000962.1, from coordinate 44,766 downwards.
GACTCATGCCTTTGGTTGGGCTAGATGACTACTGATCTTTCTTTAAATACTAGGGTTTTATACTTCTATGACTTAGTCTTGAGGAAGACTCAGGAAAGGGGGCAGAAAGAACAAGGGAACTTCTGAATTTGTAATTATTTACATTTAGCGAATATTACAATTAACTATTATTAGTAACTATTACTTATGCCACTAATTTTATACCTAATCATATACTACATTGAAACTCTTATGTTATTTGATAAATTATTATGCAGTTTTAATATTGAGAAACCACAGCTGGACCCATAAGGACTGGGATACTATTTGATTCCCCTCTCCACTAAGTGTCTTTTCTGCTCTGAACCTGCTCATGCAGTTAGACTAGCTTTAATTCTGGGGGAACTTAGTCTTTAACAAGAGGATTAGGTTTCTTTTTCTTCCACTCTTTATTTAATTTAAACCCTACCCTTTTGTCTTAGTGACAGTTGCTTAGAACTATTGTTATAGCTCACTTTTCCTAAAAGGAAGTTAAAAAACTTTCAAGGCATACAACATGAATCAAATATGGGACAAACAATTTATCCTTATCTGTAGAGGAAAAATTAAACATAGAATACTCAACGTGTGCATTAACAAAACAACATAAAACATTAAATAATTCACCTTATAGCTGCTATGTCCAATGAGATGACAAATTAACTTCAAAAGAACACAAAACAGTTTTTTGGAAGGGTAATTAGGCATTTTACATTTCCCCTTGACTCTGTACAGTCCAAAGAACTTGAAGTATATGTCTGTTACACTGTATTGGGAAGGCTTGGGCCAATCATTTTCTTTAGGTCCTCTAAGAGTGCTAGAAGAGTTGCTGAGGTCTCCTTCCCTGCCACCATTGAGCTACAACCTGAAGGGACCCAGGACTTTTGAACCTCTCAAACTCATAACTTATTGCCAGTCCCAGACATGTCCATCTCAGGATAGATACTCATTCACCAAAGATCAGAAAGGAACACAAAAGAAAAAACAAAGACTTCAGGTACAAGCTTTTCCAATGACCTCTTTATTAACTGTCTCTTGGGCATGGTAACCATGATACTAGGGAGGAGAAAGGCCAGCCTTAGCCTACTGTTCCCTGAAAGTCACAGTGTTACATGATGTCAACTGGAGTTGGAGGAAGAGATGCTGAGCTGGAAGCTATATCTTCTTTTAAGATTTGCCATGTCATTCCAAAACACCAAGTCCTTTCAGCAGTAGTTCACTAAGACCCCAAAGAGACCCCAAAGCTGCTACGTGATTTAGCAGAATCAGGAAGGGTAACTCTTGGAATGCTCTGTAAGATGGTCTATGTTGAAACATCGTTCTGTTTTCATGCTTTAGTCATCTTCCTACATCTAAATTCCTTGAAAGGAAACTTAGGTAGGAAGGTAGCTAGAGGATGGATAGATAGAGGGACAGTCAGACATAGAGAGATAGAGATAGAGAGGTAGACAGAGATAGATAGAAAGAGGGGGAGATAATGATAGGTGGGAAGACACAGTAAGATGGACAGATAGACGTAGATAGAGCATTTATTAAGTATTTAATACCAGGCACTCTGATCCTTTAATGTAGAAGCTGCTAAATCATGTGTTATCCTGATTGACTCCATGATACTGGAATTATTTCTTTCTGGCTGCTTATAATACTTCCTCCTTGACCTGGGAGCTCTGGAATTTGGCTATAATGTCCCTACCCTAGTTTTCATTTTGGTATTTCAGGAGGTGATAGGTGGATTTTTTCAATGACTACTTTATCCTCTGGTTCTAGAATATTAGGGCAGTTTTCCTTGATAATTTCTTGAAAGATGATGTCTAGGCTCTTTTTATGATCATGGCTTTCAGGAAGTCCAATAATTTTTAATTCTCTCTCCTGGATCTGTTTTCCAGTGAGATATTTTACATTTTCTTCTATTTTTTTTTTCATTTTTTGGCTTTGATTGTGTCTTGATTTCTCATAGAGTCATTATCTTCCACCTGTCCAATTCTAATTTTTAAGAATTTATTTTCTTCAGTGAGCTTTTACCTCTTTTTCCATTTGGCCAGGTCTACTTTTGAAAGAATTGTTTTCTTCAGTGAGCTTTCTTCCCTCACTTGACCAATTCTCCTTTTTAAATAGTTCTTCTCTTCAGTGGATTTTTATGCCTCAGAATTTGGTTAATCCCAGTTGTTTGTTTAAAAAAATTGTTGTTTTTTAAAAATTTTATTAATTTTTTGTTTTTATTTAATATCTATTTTTTTCCACAGTTACATGTAAAAAACCTTTTTAACATTTCTTTTCAAAACAATAAGTTCCAAGTTCTATCCCCTTCTTCATCCTCCCCACTGAGAAAGCAAGCAATTACATATTATACTTGTGTAGTCATGCAAAACAGATCCATAATAGTCATATTGTGGAAGAAAACATAGACAAAAAAAAAACCTAAAAAAAAAGTAAAGTGGAAAAAACCCCAAAGTTGCTTCAATCTGTATTCAGACACCATCAGTTCTTTGTCTGGGGATGGATGGATAGCATCTCCATCCTAAATCCTTCAGAGTGGTCTTGGATCATTGTATTGCTGAGAATGACTAAAATCATTTACAGCTGATCATCTTAGTATATTGCTGTTACTTTGTACCCAGAACATTTCACTTTGCATCAATCAATCCATGTAAGTCATTCTAAGTTTTTCTAAGAGCACTCTGTTCATCATTTCTTTCTTTTTTTCTAAAGCAACTGGGGTTAAGTAACTTGCTCAAGGTTACATGGCTAGTTATTTATGTGTGGGTGCTAAGTAACTGAGGCCAGAACCGATCCTGGATCCTCCCGACTCCAGGCCGGCGCTCTTACTCACTGCTCCACCTAGCCGCCCCCTCATCATTTCTTATAGTATACTAGTATTCCATCATAATTACATACTACCACTTATTCAGCCATTCTTCATTTGATGTGCATCCCCTCAATTTCTAATTTTTTTACTCCCATAAAAACTGCTACAAATATTTTTGTATGTGTCATTTCTCTTTTTATTTTTATCTCTTTTGGGATATAGACCAAGAAGTGGTATTGCTATGTCAAAGGGTGTGCATGGTTTTATAGCCCTTTGGGCATAGTTCCAAATTGCTCGATAGAATGGTTTAATCAATTTACAACTCTGACAATGGAACATTAACGTCTCATTTTTCCCACATCCCCTCCAACATTTGTCATTTACCTTTCTGTCCTATTATTTAAACTAATAAATATGAGGTAGTACTTCAGAATTGTTTTAACTTGCATTTCTCCAATCAATAGTGAGTTAGAACATTTTTTCATATGGCTATAGGTAGCATTAATTACTTCATCTGAAAACTGATTGTATCTTTTGATCATTTATCAATTGGGGTATGGCTCATATTTTTTATAAATTTGACACATTTCTCTTTATGTTAGAGAAATGAGGCCTTTATCAGAGAAATTTGACTCAAATTTTTTTCAGTTACTATCTTTAACTTTATTTCCCTTCATCCTATTCTCCCTACCCCCATTTATTCTATTCTTTCTCTCCTTTCATCCTGTCCCCCCTCAAAAGTATTTTGCTTATGATTACCCCTCCTTTCTGTGATCCCCCCTTCTCTTATCCCTTTCCCCTTCTATTTTCCTGTAGGGTAAGATACTCAATTGAGTGCGTATGTTATTCCCTCTTTAAGTCAATTCCAATGAGGATAAGGTTCACTTATTCTCTCTCATCTTCCCCCTCTTCCCCTTCACCTCTTTTATGTGAGAAATTTTATTCCATCCTCCCTCTCTCTTTCTCCTTCTCTCAGTACATTCCTCTCTCACCCCTTAATTTTATTGTTTAGATATCATCCCTTTTTATAGATAGACAGATAGAAAGATAGATACATACATACATACACACATACATACATATAGAGATACATATGTATTCCCTCCAACTACTCTAATAATGAGAAAGGTCTCAAGAGTTACAAATATCTTTCATGTAGGAATTTAAACAGTTCAGCTTTAAGTTCAACATAAGTATGTTACGATTTCTCTTTCCTGTGTACCTATTCATGCTTTTCTTGAGTCTTGTATTTGAAAGTCATATTTTTTATTTAGCTTTTTTTTCCTCAAGTATGCATTAAATTCCTCTGCCTCATTGAATATCAATTTTCTCCCATATGGATTACACTGAGTTTTGCTGTATAGGTGATTCTTGGTTTTAATTCTAGCTCCTTTAACCTCTGGAATATAATACTCTAAGTCCTCTGATCCCTTAATGTAGAAGCTCCTAAATCTTGTTATCCTGATTGTGGTTCCACAATACTTGAATTGTTTCTTTCAGGCTGCTTGCAATATTTTTCTTTGACCTGAGAATTCGAATTCAGCTATAATTTTCCTGGGAGTTTTCATTCTGACATTTCTTTCAGGAGGTGAAAAGTGTATTCTTTCAATTTCTGTTTTACCCTCACATTCTAGAATATTAGGATAGTTTTCCTTGATAACTTCTTTAAAGATGATGGCTAGGCTCTTTTTTTGATCATGGCTTTGAAGTAGTCCAATAACTTTAAAATGATCTCTCCTGGATCTATTTTCCAGGTCAGTTGTTTTTTTTCCAATGAGATATTTCACATTGTCTTCATTTTTTCATTCCTTTGGTTTGGTTTTATAATTTCTAGACTTCCAAAATAACTCTGAGGTTATCACATCACACCTATCAGATTGGCTAATATGACAAAAGAGGACAATGATTCATGTTGGAGAAGATGAGAGACAGTTGGAACACTAATTCATTGTTGGTGGAGTTGTGAGCTGATCCAACCATTCTGGAGAAGAATTTGGAACTTTGCCCATAGGGCTATAAAATGTGTATATCCTTTAATAGGGCAATACCACTTCTAAGGCTATATTCCAAAGACATCATAAAAATGGGAAAAGTATCCACATGTACAAAAACATAGCAGCTCTTTTTGTGGCAGCTAAGGACTGGAAATTGAGGAGGTGTCTATCAATTGGGAAATAGCTGAACAAATTATGTTATATGAATGTAATGTAAGTCTATTTTGCTGTAAGAAATAATGAACAGGGGCAGAGCCAAGATGGTGGAGTACAAACAGCACTTCCACAGAGCTCTCACCCACTCCACTTCAAAATTATGTAAAAGGGGATGCTGAACAACCCCCAGTGCTCCAGCACCCACAGAACGACACAGAGAAGCTAACCTCCCACTGAGGACAGCCTGGCAGCCTGGCAGGGAGCAGCCAGCACAGCACTCTGGGAGCCGAGCACAGGACCACATGAGTCAGAGGTTTTACCCCCAGGGCAGCCAGACCAGCAGCCAGCTAGAGGGACCTCAGAACACCAGCAGCTGTGGCTTTTCCAGAATTACTAACACATAGATGCCTAGGACAAAGTGAGAGGTTAGTGCCCTATGGACTTTGGGACCAGTATTTAGGGAACTCATCGGCTTCCTCCCCTGGGGGCAAGAAGCCACAGAGGAGATGTGGCACAGGCATCATTTTGCAACTTCAGTTGCAGCTTCAGCCCCTGGCCTGTGAACTGTAGAGAGATCCAGCAATCAGTCTGGGGGGTAATTGCTCTTGCTTTAACCTCCCTGGATCTGGATTGTGGTCTGGGGTGGAGGTCTTGGAGTGTGTGTCCAGCTTGCCAGGGTATGTGGGGGCTTCAGGGAGGGCACCCAACTAATGCCTCCAGCAGTTGAGAAGACCCCAACATTTGGGACAGAAGCTCCCCTGTCTGGTGGCAGAGTCCTACTGTGGTAACAAGCCCAAAAGTCAAATAATTAAGTGGCAACATGCCTAGGCAAAGGAAACAAAAAGAACAGAAAAATACAACATTAGACTCCTATTTTGGGGGCAGAGGATTGAAGCATGGAACAGGAGGAGGACTGGGAGGTCAGAAATCTTGCATCAAATACCCCAATGAAAATATGATCAGGTTACAGGCCATAGAGCACCTTAAGAAGGATTTCAAAAACCAAATAAGAGAAGTGGAGGAAAAATTAGGAAGAGAAATGAGAAGAATGCAGGAAAAGTATGAAATGAGAGTCAACAGCCTGACTGAGGAAAATAACACCTTAAAAAATAGACTAATTCAAATGGCAAAGGAGGCCCAAAAGGGAAATGAGGAGCAGAATGCCTTAAAAAGCCAAATCTGCCAGATGGAAAAAGAATCTCAAAAACTCACTGAGGAGGTTCATTCCTTCAGAGTTAGACTGGAGCAAATGGATGCTAGTGACTTTATAAGAAATCGGCATGCTGTTAAACACATCCAAACAATTGAAAGAATAGAAGGCAATGTGAAATATCTCATGGGAAAAATCACTGACATGGAAAATAGATCCAGGAGAAATAATTTAAAAATTATTGGACTGCCTGAAAGCCATGATCAAAGAAAGAACCGAGAAATCATCCTTCAAGAAATTCTCAAGGAAAATTTCCCTGATGTTGTAGACCCAGAGGGGGAAATAGAAGTTGAAAGAACTCACAGATTACCTCCTGAAAAAGATCCCAAAAAGAAAACTCCTAGGAATATTATATCCAGGTTTCAGAATTCCCAGATTAAGGAGAAAATACTTCAAGCAGCCAGGAAGAAACAATTTCAATATTGTGGAAACACAATTAGAATAGCACAGGACCTGGCAGCTTCTACACTGAGGGATCAAAGGGCATGGAATATGATATTCCACAGGACAAAGGACCTGGGATTAAAACCAAGAATCACATACCCAGCAAAACTGAGTATTTTGTTTCAGGGGAAAATATGGTCATTCAGTGGAATAGAGGACTTTCAATCATTCTTGAGGAAAAACCAGAGCTGAATAGAAAATTTGACATTCAGACACAAGAAGCAAGAGATGCTTGAGAAGGTAATGAGGGAAAAGAAATCAAAAGGAACTTGTCAAAGTTGAACTATTTACATTCCTACATGGGAAAACAATAACTGGACTGATGAAACCTTTCTCAGTATGAAAATAATTGAAAAAGGGTATATGGACATATGAATACATATGTGAATGTGTGTATATATGTTTACAGGTATACATGGATAGAGGGCACAGGTTGAATTTGGTGGGAAGGGATACTTAAAGGGTGAAGTTAAGAGGTGAGAGAGGAATGTGGCAAGAGGAGATGGGGAGAGACAGTGTGGGGTAAACGATCTCATCTAGAAGAGGCAAGGGGAAGTAGTTTCAGGGGAGGGGAAGAACAGGAAGGCAAAAAGGCAAAACCATATTCTCATTGAATTTGGCTCAGGGAGAGAATGACATACATACTAAATGGTATATCTCACCCTGCAGGAGAGTAGGGCGGAGGGGGATGAGAGAAGGGAGGATGGAGGGGAGGGCATGTTGGTGGGGGGAGATTGGAGGCACCCATTTTTGAAGAGAGACAGGATCAAAGTAGGGAATGGACCAGGTGGGGGGTTGGGATGGGTGCGAGGGAAATATAGCTAGTCTTGTATTACATATCTACTATGGTAATATTTTGCATAGCTATACATGTACAACATATCCTGAATTGCTTATCTTCCCAGGGGGAGTGGGTGACAAGGCAACAAAGGAAATGGATCTGGAACTCAAAGTTTTAAAATTAAATATTTCAAATGTTATAAAAAATTTAAAAAAATAATGAACAGGTGGACTTCAGAAAAACCTGGAAAGTCTCATATGAACTGATACTGAGTGAAATGAGCAGAACCAGGAGAATACTATACACAGTAACAGTCACATTGTGTGATGACTGACTTTGATAGACTTAGCCCTTCTCAGCAATGTAAGGACCTAAAACATTCCAGCTCATGATAGAAACTGCCATCCTCATCCAGAAAAAGAACTATGGAGTCAGAATGCAGTGTGTAGCAAACTATTTTCTTTGTTGTTGTGGTGGTTTTTTTCTTTCTTGTGGTTTCTCCCATTTGTTCTCGTTCTTCTATACAACATGACTAATGTGAAAATATGTTTAATGGGTATGTATCTGTAGAACCTATATTGGATTGCTTGCTGTCTTGGGGAGGGAGAAGGGAAGGAAGGGAAAGAAATTTTAAAACTTATGGAAGTGAATGTTGAAAACTAAAAATAAATAAATTAACTTAAAAAAATTTTTTTATTTATTGTAGTGACTATTAGCTTCCATTAGTGCCAGTCTAATTTTTAAGGAATTCTTTCTTCAGGGAGCTTTTGGACTTCCTTTTCCATTTGGCTAAGTCTACTTTTCAAGGAATTCTTCTCTCATTGGCTTTTTGGACCTCTTTTGCCATTTAGGTTAGTCTATTTTTTAACGAGTCTTTTCTTCAGTATGTTTTGCTAAGCTGTTGATTCGTTTTTCCATGATTTTCTTGCATTACTCTCATTTCTCTTTCCAGTTTTTCCTCTACTTCTTTTACTTGATTTTCAAAATCCTTTTTTGAGCTCTTCCATTGACTGAGACCAATTCATATTTTTCTTGGAGGCTTTGGATATAGGAGCTTTGACTTTGTTGTCTTTGTTTTGATCTTCCTTGTCACCAAAGTAAGGTTCTATAGTCTGAATTTTTTTTTTCTGTTGTTTCCTTATTTTACCAGTATGTCATTTGACTTTTTAACTCTTTGCTAAGGAAGGGCTCTGCTTCCAGTGTGGAGGGTGCACTGTCTAAAGTTTCAGGGGTTTTTGTGCAACTGTTTTCAGAGATACTTCTGGGGACCTGTAAGTTTTCAAGGTGGTATGAATGAAGAAGAGGTGTTTACATTTCTCCTGGTCTGTGCTCTGATCTGTCAGTGACCACAAGCACTCTTTTCTGCCCTGGAACTGTGAGGAGGGTCCCCTCTTCACTGCTACCACAAGCTCTGCTATGCTTATGTTCCTCCTTGCCCCAGAACTGCCACCCAGAACTGTGACCCAGATCCAAATATGGGCAAAGCAAAAGAGTCCTGCTTCAGTAATAGCAATGATTACCCTGTAATCTTCTGACCAGTTGTTTGATCCCCTTACAATCTGTGGACTGAGAGCTCTGGAAGTAGCCACCATCACAGCTGATTCTTTCCCAAGATCTTCTTCACTCACAATCTTGATCATGTCCAAGACTTCTTCCTGGTTCGTTGAGGCCAGAGCAGTGCTGGGGCCAGGGCTGGACTGTGGTCCTCTCTCACCCAGCTCTGACTGACCTTTCCTACTGGCTTTCTAAGTTGTCCTTGGTGTTTGTGGGTAAGAAGTCTGGAAACTGCTGCAGTTATCAGTAATTCGGTCTTCTGAGGCCTCCTCTCGGCTTACTGGGGGGTTGGTCTGTGCTGGTGCAATCTGTGCTGGACTGTGCTTCTCTCTCAGCTTGGTGCAACACCCCTATCCTGTTGACTTTCCAGGTTGTGTTGGGCTGGAAATTTGTTTCATTCTGTCTTTTTGTGGGTTCTGATGAACTAAAATTTGTTTAGAGACATTTTTTACATGTATTTGGAGGGGCTTGGGGGATAGCTCAGGTGAGTTCCTGCTTTTACTATGCCATCTTCCAATTTTGTTTTTTAATGTGCTATTTCTTTGTGTGCCTTTTACTAAACTGTTGACTATCTTCTCATAATTTTCTTACATCACTCTCATTTCATTTCCCACATTTTTCCTTAACCTCTCTTATTTGATTTTTAAAAATTCTTTTGGAACTCTTCCTGGAATTCTTGTTGGACTTGTATCCAATTCACATTATTTTTGAGGTTTTGCTTGTAGTTGTTTTGACATATTATCTTCTTCTGAGTTTGTGTCTTGATCTTCTCTGTCATCATAGTAGATTTTTATGGTCAGGTTCTTTTTTGTTGTCATTTGCTCATTTTTTCCAGAGTATTTCTTGATTTTTAACTTTATCTTAAAGTTGAGTTCTGCTCCCAGGGTGGAGGAAGCACTCTTCCAAGCTTCAGGTTTTTCATGTTTTTGTTTTCAGGTTAGTTTTGGGGGTCTGTTAAGTTTTCAATTTTTCTAAAGTGTTATGATCCAAGGAAAGCTGTGGTTATTGCTCTCCTAGCCTGTGTTCCAGTTTTTACCCAAGAAGAGACCTTGTTCTTCTGCAGCTGCAAGTGGTGCTCCTCTTGGTCTTGGACCTATGACCAGGTGCTCTGATACCTTGTGAATTACCACACTCTTTTCTCTACTGGAGCTGTGCCCATGGCCCCTGTATCCTTGTGGCTGCTATTACCATAGATGCAGCCATGGCCTGCTGCTGGTGTTGTGGTGGCAGGGTTGCTGTGGCTGGCACTGCATTCCAGGCCAGCCAGCACCCCTGCCACCTCCTAAGCTTTCTTAGGCTGGAAAATGTCTCATCCTGATTTTTTGTTGGTTCTGCCACCCTGGAATTCAGTTAAAGGTTTTATTTTAAAGTTACTTGGAGGAGAATGTTGGAAATTCAGCTGAGTTATTGCTTATGCTTCATTATATTGGTTCCACCCCCAAGTATAATGCCTTTCCATAAAGATCTTAATTATAATAGGGAAGTCAAGACATGTATGCTATATAAAAATAGGGATTTAATAAATGCTTTCTCTGTCTTTAGAAGGCAAGTATGAACACAGTATCATGTTATTCATAGGAAGAAGAGATTACTTCTGATTTGGCATGGGGAATGAATCAAAGAAGGATGCATTAGAGTGACATTTGTGTCAATTGTTGAAAGATGGTTATAATTTTAACAGGTACAGTTTAGGAAAGGGAACACTCTAGGCTTACAAAACCAAGTGAACAAAGGTAGAGTCAGGAAAACAAAGACTGTTCCAAAAAGTGGGAATATTTCTGTCTAACTGGACACAGACTATATAATTTGTACACCCAGATCTTTATTATTAACTAAATGCATGAGTCACAAAGGGATGAAGAAAGAGTTATTGGGGGAAAGGAGTGTTGGAAAAGTATAGTGTCATGTAATCTAAGAAAGGAGACTTGCAAAGAGGATGGGGTGGTCATCACAATGTAAGAGAGGCAGCCAAGCAATTCAGTAGATAGGATACTGGACTTGTAGTCAGGGATTCAAAACTGGCCTCAGATACTTACTAGTTGTGTGACCTTGGGCAAGTCACTTAACTTCTGTCAGCATTAGTTTCTTCATCTTTAAAATGGGAGTAATAATAGTACTTGCTTCCAAGGGTTATTGTGAATTAATATTTGCAAAATGCTTTACTAATCTTTATTTTTCTTTTTGGAGTGGGGGAGGGCAGGGCAATTGGGGTTGAGTGTCTTGCCCAAGGTCACACAGATAGAAGAGTTAAGTCCCCATATGTACAAAAATATTTTTAGCAGCCCTTTTTGTGGTTGCAAAGAATTGGAAACTAAAGGGGTGCCCATCAATTGGGGAATGGCTAAACAAGTTGTGGCATATGAATGTAATGGAATTTTATTGTGCTATAAGAAACGAGGAGGTGTCGGATTTCATAATTACCTGGAGAGACTTATACAAACTGATGCTGAGTGAGAAGAGTAGAATCAGAAGAAATTTGTATACAATCACAGACATACCATATCTGTGATGACCAACTATGACAAACTGGACTCTTTTCAGCAATGCAGTGATATAAGTTAATCCCGAATGACTCAAGAAAGTGAGAAATGCGCCATCCAGAGATATAACTAGAAAGAACTGACCCTGAATCCTTATGGAAGCAAACTAAATGATCTTCCTCTTCTCATTGTTTGGTTTTATTTCTTCCTTACCATCTTTTATCCCACCTAGTACAATATGCCTTTGTAATTGGAATAATGTCTAATATGAATGCATTTGCAGACCCTATACTGTACTATATGCTGTTGTGAGGGGAGGGGGGAGGGAAGTAAAGGAAATTTGAAAATCAAGGAACTATGGAATTGAATCTTGTTAACTGAAACTAAACTAACGCATTAATAAAAAAAAATTTAAAAAAAAAAAGTTAAGTCTCTGAGGCCAGATTTATACAAAGGTCCTCCTGACTCCAGGGGTAGTGCTCTCTATTCACTGCACCACATAGCTTCCCCCAAGCTTTGCTAATCTTAAAGTGCTATATAAATGCTAAGTATCATTACTATATAAGTCCTTTAATGATAAGAAGCTATGTGTTGGTGTTTCCGTGACATAAAGTCAGCTACAAGTATTTCCCAACTCTGTACTAAGCTCTGGAATTACAAAGAAAGGCCAATATTCTATAACTACTTTCAAAAAGCTTCTAATGGGGGAAACGTGTATGTTATGTTCTTAGAAATGTGATTAGATCTGCATTGATGCATCATAGAATGTGTAGAGGGAGAGTAAGGTGTAGAAAGACTGTAAAGTTAGGATTTTATTGTTGTTGTGTCTGACTCTTCATGACCCTATTTGGGGTTTTCGTGGCAGAGATACTGGAGTGGTTTGCCATTTCCTCTTTCAGCTCATTTTACAGATGAGGAAACTGAAGCAAACAAGGTTAAGAGACTTACACAGCTAGCAAGTGTCTGAGGCCAGATTTGAACTCAGGAAGATTAGTCTTCCTGACTCTAGGCCCAACACTCTATCCATTGTGCCACCTAGCTGCTTCTGCGAAGGTAGGAAGGGTAAAGGTTTAAAGGGTAAAGACCTTTAAATGCCAAAGGAGTGTATATATAAATAAATACTTTAACATGTAATAAATGTCATATTTATTAATTTATTTTTAGTTTTCAACATTCACTTCCACAAGATTTCGAGTTCCAAATTTTCTCCCCATCTCTCCCCACCCTCACCCCAAGATGGCATATATTCTGATTACCCGTTCCCCCAATAGAAATTATATTTAATTATTATATTTAAGAAATTTTACTTTACTACCTAATTTAATGACTATAAAATTATGAATGTTTACATTAAACTTGATAAAAATTTATACTTATTACATATTATATAAATGTTACATATTTAGTATATTACTGTTATTTATAAATATTATATATGTAAATATTGCATATTGTATAAAATATTAGTATATACTTTAGTAATAACAGCTCAGATTTAAATAGCACTTTGGGTATAGAAAACATTAAAAATATGATTTCATTTTATCTTCCCAACCATCCTGGGAGGTAAGTGTAATTATTATCCTCATTTTCCAGATAAGAAAAACTAGTTAGTGTCTGAAGTACTAGTCAAGAAGTATTTTCATTCATAATTTCAAATGCTATGGTGTCCTTCCTTTAGATTCTCTCAGTTTTCTTACTTGAAAACAACCTGCAGAGATAAGGCACTTGGCCAGAGCTAAAACTTCCTCAATGCCTCATTTTCCAGGTGCTGTTAATTTGCATATGGTCAGTGACATGACTCTAGTTAGTAACTAGGGAATCATGAACCTCAGAACTATGATTATTGTTTGGTTATGACTTAACCTATTAAAATGTGTATTTGATACTAGTTAATCATCATAAGCTAGAATGAAGTTTCTCATTGAGAGGACTGGAAGGGATCTAAGCTAGCTTCTTCCTTCTGGGTGGCCCCCACCTTTGAAATGTGGTCTTTTACACTTTTACATTTTCTTCTCATACTGCACAAGACCTACTTGAGGCACCATCTCCTACAGAAGAAGAGAAGGCAGTGCGGTTCAATATCAATCAACCTCCCACAAGACAACAATGTTAGGTCATTTTTACCTAAGGAAGAGAATACTCATGCAGATTTTTATCCTGCTTTGGGATGTTTACAAAACATTTAAATATATAAATAAAAGTACAAAATGCTTTATAAATCAATATCAATAACACTTTTTTAAGAGTTCTTGAGTACTATTTGGGGAAAGGAAAGGTAGGAGAAAAATTTAGCTCTCTCCCTCCTCCCCACACCCTGTCAACAATTTAAACAGAGAATCAGAATTTCTATCCTTTTCACTTTATCTCACATCACTGTTTCTCTCTTTTTGTAACTCCCCATTCATAAATAATGAAATAGAATATAATTTATGATTGATGCTTATATAAGGCTGATAAATACAGAACTAACTAGAAAAATTTATAAAGTAACTTTAAAGAGCTTTAGGGCTGCTTTCTCTTTAGGTGAGAAAAATCAGAGGAGTGGCATGAAAATATCCCAGCATAATCAGTCATCTGGCAGGGAAAATTTCAATAATAATCATATCTACTTCTCCTTTTGGCTCCCAGAGAGTTTTATCTGACTGTAGTAGTCAGAGGCACCTCTGGCCAACCAGTGGACAGTTCAGCTCCAGTTACTACCTTCAAGGTCTTGGCCTCATTTTCCACAGTCTTTCTATATACCATCAGTCAATTTGACCACTGGAAGCTCCTCTCATGATAAAACCTTGTGTTCCTCCATGATTTCACCCCAGCCCAATATCCCTGGGAACATATCTCTCCTGTTTTGGGACAACCTTTTTATTCCTTCCAAGGTAGGGGGAAAAATACTTCCATTTAGGGAGAACTTCTCTGCAGTCCATGAGTCCTGACATGCCAAAGAATTCTAGTCTATCAGTAGAACTTTGTTCTGCAATGTATGATTCTCTATGTCTTACAGTTACCCAGAAGTAACACATGTACATTTTGCTTTCCCTGCTTGAATGTAAGATCCTTGAGGGCAGGAAATTTTTTTCATCTTTGTATCACCAGTCCCTAGCATATAGTGGGCACTTAATAAAAGTTTATTGATTGATTTCCAAATGTCTAAACATGGGTTGATCACTTGGCTTTTCTCAGTTTCTTCTGACACTTAATAGCTGTGTGACCATAACCCAGCCACTTCATCTGGCTCAATTTCCTCACCTATAAAAGGGGAATAGTATTAGCTATAGCACCTTTGGCTGTTTTACATATCTATGCCCTCATTTCTCAAGAACATGAGTAACAAGGGGAAAATTCCAGTCTAATTGTGCTCTCCTGGGAGACATCCAGTTACAATATTACATAGTGTTGTTATGAAGCTCAAATGAGTATAAATAAAGTGCTTTGTAAACCTAAAGTGCTATGTAAATGTCAACTAATACTATTCTTTTATTGCCAAATTATAATTATGTCATGGCCCTTCTTTTCAGGAAAGATTTCTCTCAGTGACTGGGCAAAGGCTACAGAAGAAGTTTTAGAATTGCCACTGCCATGGTTATCTTTGTGTCCTCGAGTGGTCAAAGAGATTGAAAATGGATATGTTCTTTATAATATGGGTTTTAAGGACCTGCCTATTGTAAAGGCTCCGGAAGTGGTAAGAAGCATGACATTCTATCTTAATCTTTCAGGGAATGAAGCCCCTTCTCTGTAGGGTTGGAACAACTAAATGACTTGATTCTTTCCAAGTTTAGGGATGAGTGATGGGTAGGATAGGGAGTGGCTGGAAAGATGACACTTAAAGGAAAGGAGTTACATCCTATTCTTTGAAAAACCACTGGTTTTGAATCTTTCCTCTTGGAAACGGAGGGGAGCTCCAAACACAGGGAAAGAGTCAAAGAAGAGGGATCAGAAAGAATCATGGCCTCAAATCTTACTTCAAATATTTCAGAAGAGCTGTTATGCCCTATCTGCCTAGATTTCTTCTCATCTGCCATGTCTACACAATGTGGTCACAATTTCTGCAAAGACTGCATCTTCCAGTACATTTATTTGACTCGTCAGGACAGTTTTAAATGTCCAGAGTGCCAGAATAATTGTATGGAGAAGAATCTCTGGCCCAATCAACAACTGTCCACAGTAGCACAGTCCTTCAAATTGCTCCAATCTGACTTGAGAAGGAGCCTGAATCAGAGAAAAGTGATCAAGACAAAATTCCGTGAGGAAATCAGTTTGGATCCTGAAACTGCCCATCCTGGAGTTATCATATCTACAGATATGAAAACAATGAGAGAAAGAGATTCATGGAAGAAATTGCATTGTACTATGGAAAGATCTGATCTATGTGGTCCTGTTCTAGCAACTCAGAGCTTTGTGTCTGGAAGACATTACTGGGAGGTGACAGTGGGAAACAGTTCTGCTTGGGATATTGGTCTTTGTAAGGACTCTGTAAGAAGAATTGGAGAGGTTTCACCATCTCCTTCTACTGGATACTGGCTTTTGAGTCAAAGACAAAATAACTATATAGTCTGTACCACACCTAGGACCAGAATTCCCATAACAAAACTCTATAAAGTAGGGATCTTTTTGGATTATGAGGCAGGAGACATAGTGTTTTATGATGTAGACAAAAGATGTCACATCTATACATTCACCAGCTCCTTCTTAGAGCCTCTTTGGCCTGTATTTTCCATTGGCTTCCACGCCAGTAGTGAAAACATTCTAATTATTGATCCAATATCAGATGAGGCTGAAGAAACCAGAGAGCATAAGGATGAGGATGATGAGGATGATGATGATGATGACAACGACAATGACAATGAGGACACTTGCTTCATGATACTTCCTAATACTTCCTCCAGAAGGGAAACTCTGTCCTGGCCGGCCATATATGAATCTTTTTCTCCTATACCATGATGTATTTCATTTATTTTTGTAGCAGAGAGAAATTTGTTTTATTTTGTAATATTCAGGAAATGAACTACGTACTAGGGGAGGGTCAGCATAAAATGTATTGATTATCCACAGATGAGACACAGAATATGCTCAATAAACTATTTGAGTTTAGAAAATTCAAGAATGAGGACATTGGTTTCCAAAAGGCCGGGTGGGAAGAACAATGACCTACCAAAGACTCAAAAGTAGACATAATAAAGTTATAAAGATTAAGTGGGACTCAAATGAAGAGATATGAAAAGAGATCCTCAAACTATAACTTAAAACAGTAGGGGGAGGTCCACAGATGTTACATACTGCACAGGTTTGGGGGCTTTCTCAATCTATTGACTAATTATGCTGATTTTTTCCTCCCTAAAAACCAAACAAACCACTATTTTTAATGGAATGGCTCTTGGGGAGAGGTAAGGGGAGAGTGGGACTATACATGGGTCACATAAGAAACAGAAAAAAATAAAATTTTTTTTAAATGGAAAGACTTGCTTGAACCCATGCAGAGTCTGGTAAGCTGAACCAGAAATAGTTTATTACCTAACATCAATATTATAAAAGTGGACAATTTTGAAGATTCTTATAAACTGATTTAAAATGAAATGAATGGAACCAGTGAACGAATTTATACAATTAAAACTCTGTAAAGAAGAAAAAAAGCATGGGGGGGCTAGGTGTCACAGTGAGTAAGAGCTCCGGCCTCAGAGTTGGGATGACCCGAGATCAGATCCGGCCTCAGAAAATGAGCACCCACGCATAAATAATGACTAGCCGTGTAACCTCGAGCAAGTTACTTAACCCCAATTGCTTAAAAAAAGAAGAAGAAGAAGAAAAAAAGCAACTTTGAAAGTTGAATGCACTATGATCAATATCTGTGATTCCAGAGGACTGGTAGTGAAACACTATCCATTATAAAGATATGAAAAACTTAGGGTATAAAATGAGACATACATCTTTTTTTATTCAACCATTGTGCTAATTAGAATTGTATTATGCATATTTGCTAGAATAAACATTTCTCTAATGCAAAAAAAAAAAAAAGAAAAACCACTGGTTTCCAAAGCTAATTGGGAATCGTGTAGCTATTCAAGAAATAAGGAAACCTAGAATGGTGGATAAAATACTGAACCTGGAAACTGGAAGGACATGAGTTCAAATATCAGTTGTGGTGCTTGCTAGCTGTGTGACCATAGGCAACTCACGTCTGACCCTCAGGCAACTTAGTAAAATTTATGTACTAAATAGATTGCAGGCTGTGTTTGTAATGACAAAATCACATATTCAAGAAGTATTGTAAAGAGCTCTGGATTTGGAATGAGAACATATGGGTTTAAATCCCAGTTTGGCCACTATGTCACCTTGTGCAAGTGACTTTACCTCTCTGGGTCTCAGTTTCTTCACTTATAAAAATGAACCACCTTATAATACTTTTGAAATTTTACACAGTGTTTGCTAGGCATTAAAGGAGATGTGCTTTCCTTGCACTAGCAGAAATTATATGAATAATATTCTTTATGGAATTGGGAGAAAAAGATATCTAATACATGGTGTTATGATGAGATAATATGATTGAAATATCATTGATAAGAATGCTGCAAGGCAGCATACTGGTTAGAGAGCTGACCTCAGAGCCAGGAAGATTAGGCTTAAGTCCCTCTTCTGACAGATCCTGGCTACCTGACTCTAGAAAAATCACTTGGCTTTTTAGCACAGAGAAAGTACTGACCTGCACTGATAGAATTTCCTCATTCCAAAATTCCCTGTTCTAATGATATCCCTATCTTTATTGGAACTGATGCGTATTCTTACTCCATTAACTTAAAATGAAGTGTTTTTATTCATACAACTAATTTATAAAATGCTTGTTTTAGGTTAAATCAGGGATGGTAGAAACTTTGGTGAGATACAGATCTGACTTGAAGATCATATTCAACATTATCGACAAAGATCAATCAGGTAAGTTAATTATGTGGCAGAAGGAAACAAAACTAGCCTGTTTTTCAGAAACAAAACCTCTAATTCTTTTCACCCATTGCTGTTTTCTGCTAAACATTATTCAACATGTTAAAATGGAAAACATAGATATGGCAATCTTGTATTGCTTTTAAAAATAATTTTGGTTAGGCCAGTGATTCAGGAACCCAAGAGAGTCTTTAGTCCAAGGGTGGGGAACCTGTGTCCTCAAGACCACATGTGACCTTCTAGGTCCTTGGGTGCAACCTTTTGACCAAGGCCAAGTTTTATAGAACAAATACTTTTATTAAAGGGATTTATTCTGTGAAGTTTGGATTCAGTCAAAGGACACTTGAGGACCTAGAAGGGCACCTGTGGCTTCAATGCCACAAGTTCCCCACCCCTACCTTAGTCTATATGTATTAGCTAAACTTTGAGAACTCCTTTGAAGAGTTAGCAGCATGAATGGAATGTCAGGTGACATTTCAAAAAAGTAGTCATTCTCTTTAAATTTTAAAAAATAAATTGCATTGTGGCATTTTTGTTTATAATAGTCATTTAGGGATAGAGTCAGCACCTCTTTTCTCAAACTGAATACTTCCTTAAAACAAAGAAAAACAATAAAGTAAAATACACAGACTGTGTCTGACAGTGTTATGCACCTGTAGCCTCTCAAGGTTAGCAAATTTACTCCCTTTTAAATTTCTTCTCTGAATATATAATTATTTATTCCTAGAGTATGAGTTTTATTCTTAGAGAATAGGATAGGAAAACCTAGTCACTGAACTGAATTTTGGATGTGCTTAAATGCAAATAAATTACTTTAAAATTACAATAAAAATAAATCATTCATGACAACCAGTCTTCATCCATCAACAATATCAGCATTATATACATATTCCATCAATACTGAATAATTATTTACACAACATGTTGAAAGTAATTACTCCCAAAGAAGGGTTCACTGTTTGAAATTAATGGGCAGAGTCACTTTCCAGGTCAGACCTCTGTGACTGGGTACTACACAGTAGGCTTTTTATTTCATCCAAAACCTTCTCTTAAATTCCAGATTTTCTTATAATCGCCATACCACTCACTGTCCTATAATACCCACTCTGATGATAGAAGCAAACAAACAGCACCATTTCTTTATTTGCCTACCCTGATTTTTCCTAGTCCTAGTTTCACTTGGCTGTTATAAAGGGCATGCTGTTTGTTTTTGTTTTGTTTTTTTTTATTTTCACTTCACATTTTGTTAGTTGGTGAGAAATGTGATAAAGAAAAGTGATTGACTCCACTTATTTCTCAATAAAGTACAAGTCTTGCTTGTTCCTGTGGTGGATCATTAAAGGAGAATTCACATCCTTTTTCTTTCTCTCCAGGTCTGATCTCCATGGAAGAATTTCGTTCTATGTGGAAACTTTTTTGTTCTCACTATAACATTAACATTGAAGATTCTTATGTTGATCAATTGGCTCACACCATGGATCTCAACAAAGATGGCAGTATTGACTTTAATGAGTTTTTAACAGCCTTTGATGTTGTCCATAGACTCGAGGGCAGCAAACAAGACATAGCCCTCAAATTTCAAAATTTATGAAATTCCTTAGACTGTCTCTACATGCAGAGCTGAAATCAGGGGTCCTAACATTAGGCAGTGCATGAGAGAGTAGACCCCCAGCTATCTCAACAAGTATAGATAAACAGTATGAATGAAAGAAGTTCTCCGTGAGCAGTTAATGATCAATAGAGGTTATATATATATATATATATATATATATATATATATATATATATATATATATATACCTTCTTGTAGGGTCTATTGCCCTAGATTTAGGGTCACACATTGTCAAGTGAGAAATCAAGGTCTGATCTTGGGTACTGGTCCTTCAGATGCCACTTTTATCTGGAGATCAAAGCACAATCAGAACATTACAATTTAACTAAAGAAATCTGGAGAGGGTAAAAAAGAGAAAGCAATCCATAGAACATCACAGAAAATTAGTCAACATTCTGTTTGTGAAAGATCTTGGAACAACAGAATGAAGAATAACAAGGAACTGGTAAAATAAAATGTTATTTCCATCTCTGCCATCTTTTTTTAAATGCACCATAGTCACTAAGTCCCTCTTCAACAAGGTGGAAGGAACAAATGGATGACATGGTAAAATCCTAGTGAAACTTGGAACACCATCAGAAGTCATCAGTACAAATGAAACTATTCCAATTACATAGTTACCCTGTAAGTTACCGATTCATAAAAGTGTTATTCAGAAAGTTTTGTAGAACTGTGTGCACTAGGAAAAAATAACAAGAAAATATGCAGGAACATTTTCCTCTAATACAGTTACTATGACTATGACATTGGAAACTGTCTTGTAGATGAAAGCACCTTACAATACTGCCCAAACTCTCAGTATAGAGTCTACAAGCACAACTCTAGAGAAGTTTTTGTGACAGCAAGAGTTCTGTTTTCTCCCCTGACTATATATGATGCAGTCTTTTTTTTTCATTACTAGCTACATATAGGATCAGCTTTGGAACTCTGACATTTCAGTGACAAAAGTGCTCATTCTAATTAGAAGGTCAGGACAAAAAAAAAAAGGGTAACCTATGAAGTTTCCCAGGAGAGCATTGCGGTTACTCTAGCACAATTAGACTAGGATTTGCCCCTTGTTATTCCTGTTCTTGAGAAATGAGAGCATAGAGCTATTGATTCGATGCAAATATTTATTAAATGCCTACTATGTGCAGAGTTCTATACTAGTTACTGAAGGGAGATAAAGATGTTTAAAATAAGACATTGTCTCTACTCTTGTGAAGCTTAAAGTCCAACTTAATTCAGTCCCCTTGGACTCTGTTAGTGGATTCGAGCAACAATGACTTATAACATTCAGTGATCATTTCATCAGGAAATGGCACTAGGACTTGGCACTACTTGTCCATGTATATCTCTCATGTGCCTCTCTTCTGTAGCCTACAATTCCCATTCTCACTCCTTCTGTCACAAACACTGCCTATTGATTCTAAATGTTTTTTCGTAGACAGATTTCTACTTAGTAAACTTTTTTTTTCTGTCAAATTTGCCTAGAAGCCTTTAATCAAAGTCAGTGAAAGGTTTTCAGTGAGTTTACCCCAGAAGCAGACAGTAAGCCAAACGCACAGGCATATGGGAAAAAATTGTCAATTGTATTGTCTTGTTTTCATATTCAGATACTAATCTCTTCACACATGGAACAGAATAAAGTGTATTAATACCTGTTTAAAAAACAACATTGTATTGCTCCAAAATGTGCTGTAGGATTACATTTAGTTGCGCAGTCTGTGAGGTGCTCTTGAGTTTTAATCTACAAGCTTCTAATCAGCTTCAGAAAATATGGTTCTCTAAAGAGAACCTATGATATTTTCTGTTCTTTCCATTTCTCTGGAGAAGGATGCCAGAGAATCCAGAGGGTAAAGTTAGCATCTCAGTTATGAGTATAGCTTCTAACTGCTTTTAAGAAAAAACAACAACCCAGTGCTTAGGTTTATAAGATAGGCTGAGAGGAACCAGGTTCTATTCTTTCCTTAAATGAGGGGAAATTATCCAGTTACAGAGGAAATAGCTTGTTCTAGGGCTAGCTGTGAGGAGAAAAAGAAGAGGAAGTCTTGTCTATCCTTGTAAGGACAGGGAGATTGGCAAAACATGGTATTTTAACTGTATCTGCAGACTTGCCCAGGGGGTAAATGCCTTTTCTTCTTTCAAATTAGAAGATAGCCTGTTTGGAAGAAGGGTCAGTATCAAGTAAAGACCAATGAACAATAGGACCACCCAAAGAGAACTATGGGTCAAAGTTATGAAATTTAGCAGTGATGAGCCAAAAGAAAGTTAGGGAAGAATTTGGATTCTAGGACTAGTTCCAAAGTCGAGTTCCATCTCCTAAAAGGATAGGACTGAAAGGAATCTTAAAGGAACTCACACAAACATGTAAGACTAGGAGCCATTCTCCATGGAGGAGCAGTCGAAGGATATGAACCAACAGTTCTCAGAAGAAAAAATTCAAGCCATTAATAACTATCAGAGGCAGTGTTGTGTAAGAGAGTTGTCCTTGGAGCTAGGATAACCTGGGCTCAAGGTCTGCCTGTGACACATACTCCTCTTGTGTGACCCTAGGCAAGTCACTTAATTCTCTAAGACAAAAGGTTTCAGAAGTGTTTAACTACACTGGTAAAGGGAATCCCCTTAGTTGGAAGTTCCCTGTATCAATGGAATCCCAGGTCCAGTTTCCATCCCTATTAACAAATCTTTGGAAGATTTTTCCAAATCAGGGCAGCTAGGTGGCTGTGAATAGAGTGAATAGAGCACTGGCCCTGGAGTCAGAAGGACCTGAGTTCAAATCTGGCCTCTGACACTTGACACACTTATTAGCTTGTGACCTTCGGCAAGTCACTTAACCCAGATTGCCCTGCTTCCCCCTCAAAAAAAAAATATTTTTTCAAATCACTAAAAATACCAAAAATGCAAATCAAAACAACTTTTAGGCTTCCCCTCACAACATATTGATAAAGATGAAAAAAGAATAGTCCATGTTGGAGGAGCAGTGAATTGGTAGTGGTGCTGTGAATTGGTTCAAACATTCTGGAAAACAATTTGGAAGTGTGCACAAAAAAAGTGGCTAAAATGTCCACACTCTTTGACCTATAGTTCCTACTCCTAGGCATATATCCCAAGGAAGTCAAAGACAGAAAGATCCCATGCATTCCCAAATATTCATATCAACACTTTTTGTGGTAGCAAATAACTGAACAAAGTAACGGTCCGTTGATTAGGGAAGAACTAAGTAAATTGTGGTATGTGACTATAATGGGATTATGCTGTACTTTAAGAAATGAAAAATTCAGTTGCAAGAAAAAATGCCTAAGGAAGTTCTAACTAATATAAACCAAACAGAATACACAGTGATGACATAAAGCTAAATAGAAAAAATAGTAATATCAAAATCCAGAAATAAATGCTGTGTTAATTCAATCCCATCCCTGTTACACTACCTGTGTAATCTTAGCTATAATAGTAAATAGTCAGCATGATGGAAAATACCATCCACATCCAGAGAAAGAACTATGGAATCTGAATGCAGAGCAAAGCAGACTGTTTTCTTTTTTGTTGTTGTTGTTTTTTCTTTCTTGTGGTTCCTCCCATTTGTTCTAATTCTTCATTAATTCACATTAATTGTTCATAATTCTTCATCTAGTATGACTAATGTGAAAATATGTTTAGTAGGAACGTATATGTAGAGCCTATATAGAATTGCATGCTGTCTTGGGGAGGTAGGGTAGGAGGGAGGAGGAGAAAATTTTAAACATATGGAAGTGAATGTTGAAAACTAACAATAAATAAATTACCTTTAAAAAATAGCAAGTGGTCAAATAATATTAAGTGTCTACTAGATGCCAACCACTGGCAAAGGATACAAAGAAAAAAAAAAACAAATACAGTTCCTCCCCTCAAGAAATTTATAATCTAATGGAAAAGGGAAGCCAAAAGGGACAGAGGAGGCAGCCAACAGGAGGTTCCTGGCACAGGGGTACTGGAGTGTGGGGTATGATATTGATGGCATGGAAGCCAACAGAGCTGCTGATAGAAAATGAATCCCAGCTCTCCAGTTAGAGGGAAGAGGCAGCTGAGGGGACCGAGAAGGTATTGAATATTAAAGCTAAATCACTCTTTCTGCTGATGAGATTTCATGTAATGAATTTATCCTGGGGGAGGTCTGCTGTTCATGGATCAAAACCAAGTGGAGCAACTGATGGAAAATTAAGACTTAACCTCTCTAGGCTTCATCTACAAAATGAAGGGATTGGTCTAGGCAATTATAATGCCCAAGTTTGGACCCAGAGAGAAGAGATGAGAATATGTACCTCCCTCTCCCTTTTTAACAGAGATGGGAGATTTGAACCAAGGTCCTCTGACCTGAGAGCCAAGGCACTTTCTACTTACTGTACCCCAGTACCTATTGCTGTCAACTACTGTAAATATGACAATCAAGTCATAGTTTGCTATGCTCTTGTTTTGATCTTGGTTCCATTCATTAGTCTGTATATCTCTATTTTAGAAGACTAAATTGGCATTATGAATAATCAATGTATTCAAGTATGAAGTATGCAAATCTTAAGAGTCGATCAACCCCCGATAAAGTAAGCTGTTAGTAGACTTTTACTGAGTGGCCCATCTGAGTTCTGGACTTTCTGAGTTTCTGAAGATCTGGACTTTTCCTAATGACACTTTCCTCATGACTCCTACAAAGGGGAAGCCCTAACATCAAAGGCCAAAGGTCTGTTGATTGAAGGTTTAGGGTTTAGGGATGCTTAAGACCCCCAAAGTACCAACACACCAGGTCCTGATGAATGATTTCGACTCAAGTCTTCTCTCAGCCAAAGAAAAGCAAAGTTTATTAAAGATTTGCCATAATGGGTGGACTCTTAGGGAACCTAAGTATTTGTGATGCTTATATTGGACAAGGGGGCCAGAACAATCTGACACAAAATCTGTGCTAGATTGAATCTCAGCACCTTCATGGAGACAAGATGGATCTTACATACAGAAAGATTGTGGGAGGATTTAGGCGTGATCTAGAGGAGAGGTTTGGGGAGTGTCTTGAGGAGGAGTCTGAGGAAGATCTTAAGGTCAGATTCCAGGAATGGGATTAAGGGTGGGAAATAGCTGAAGGCTACCTGGAGATGACAGACTATGGAGGTCTAGGCCAGTTTAAGGGTAATAGATTTGGGTATATTTTGATAGGATCAAGGGTAGGAAGTAGCTAGACAATGGAGGGCTAGGTTAGGTTAAGAGTAACAGAGATTTGGGCCTAGCAATAATGAATGGCTTATGGCCTCATCAAGTGGAAAGATTCAATTAGAGTTCAAGGGGTTTCTCAGAGCCTGTACCCAATCATGTCCACCTGAAGAAGTTACCCATAAAGAGAGTTAGGGCTGCTCTGGAGACCTCAAAATACCAACACACTGGGTCCTGCCCAATGAATTCCACTCAAGTCTTCTCTCAGCCAAAGAAAAGTAAAAGTTCACTTGCATTAGACACAGAGTAAGTCTGTATTAGGTCATTCTACAGTGCTCTCCCAAACATGAAGACAGGATGGGATCTTATATATAGAAGGTTGTGGGAGGAATCTAGGGGTGGTCTAGGGGAGGAGTTTGAGGAGGGTCTTCAGGAGGAGTTAATGAGGTCAATGAGTGATTAAGGGTGGGAGGCTGTTGGAGGCTACAGACAATGGTGGGCTAGGCAAGTTCAAAGGTGGATTGATATTTTGATTGGCTCAAGGGTGGAAAATAGATGAACAATGGAGGGCTAGGCTAGTAACTAGGCTAGAGTTAGTAGTTAGTAGTTAGTAACTAGGCTAGAGGTCTGGGCTCAGCCACAATGTAAGGCTTATTGCCTCATGCAAATGCCTTATCAAATGAGATGATTTAATAAGAGTTCAAGGGAGTTCCCAAAGCCTGTACCTCAAGGACTCAAGAGAGCTAGAGGGGGCTCCCAGAGCCCATACCTCATCACATCAATAGCCCCTTGGATTATGTGAATATATTGAATGAAATGTCTATTTTCATCCCAAATATCACCTGGTTTTACAACAAGATTGAAAGTAACTGGAACCAACAAATTGTGTCTGGGGGAATCTCCATCAGTCCCTGAACAGATGAGACAAGTGACTCCTAAGTAGAGGCTGGCAAAAAGTTCCTCTGCGAGAAAGATGCTTCTTGCTGCCCAATCTATGAGCTTCAGAATGAACTGGGTTTAAGGTTTTGTGATGAAAGAATGAAAAAAAAGAGAGGAGACGGAGAGAGAGACAGAGACAGAGAGAGACAGAGAGAGAGAGACAGAGAGAGAGAGAGAGGGAAAGAAGAAAAGAAAAAGAAAAGAAAGGAATCTAGCCAGTAAACCCCAAATTAAGTGGGCAGCTTCTGGCCATCAAATTGTACCTTCCTTTGGAAGGGAGAGGAAGAGGACAAGCTGAGTCCCAACTAGCTGGGTCCTCATTTAGGCAGTTCGGTCTACCCACAGACTGTGTTTGTCCTCCATTTTTTGAAGAGAATAAAGCCATCAGGGAGATGACCTGACTTGCCGCTGACTTGGATTGATTTGAGTGAGGGAGGGCTGTGCAAGATCACCAGCCTCACTTTTACTCCAGAGCCATGTGGGTCCAATGACCTGTTACTCATCAGGATGACTGGAGATGACTAGAGATGGCTGTATTTTGGACCATCCTGGCTTAGAGTGAATGCCAATGGTAACAGTTTCTCTTTGGAACAGCAACCCTGAGGGTCTTTCCCTCCCCTTATGTCTGGGGGGAATGTCCCTCCCCTTGATTCACTTCTTAAAGAGGCCTATTCACTGAATGGGTATTACTTCACTCTAAATGAACACCTGAAAAGGACTTAGTCTAAAAGGACCAGGGTCTCCCAATGTATCCTGGGTCATCTCCAGTTGTCTTGAGGAATATCTGTTCACTGGACCCAGATGACTGTGGAGGAGAAGGTGAGGCTGGTGACCTTGCACAGCCCTCCCTCACTCAAATCAAAGTCATTTGGAAGTCATTTCCCTGCTGCCACGGTCCTCTTCGAAAACGAAGGACAGATACAACCAGCTTGCTGTTCAAGGCTGAAATCCCAGGTTGACAGTGATATGGTACTCCTCCTCCAAGAAGCAATTTATGTGTTAAATCAGAAGCCTTTTTGTGACTCCATCATAGAGTAATGGAGGGGTAGATGTTAGAGAGATACAGAACAATTGTCCTTCCTAAAAAAAGTCTCCAGTTTTCAATGGTTTTCCACCCTCTCTCCATACCCCCTAAAATTCGGCCTCAGACACTTCCCAGCTGGGTCACCCTGGCAAGTCAGTTAACCTCTGTTTGCCTTAATCTACTGGAGATGGAAATGGCAAACCTCTCAAGAATCTTGGCCAAGAAAACCCCATGGATAGTGCTGGCACACTATTTCACAAGGGTCACAAAAAATCAGATACAACCTCCTTGAACCTAAACTACTTATGCAACAAGTTGTCTCTGCTCTGTTCAGGCACCTGCCTGGACCCTCTCCTTTCTGACCTTCCCAAATTTCTGGACCCCCTCCTAGAACTTTATATCTAGGATCTTCAGTGCCTGGAAGATGAAAGCTAGACAATTCTGACCTCATCGCTAATTGGCATCTCCCTGTCTTTGACATCAGTTGGACATGAGACACACTTGTCCTCATAAAACATCTGACCATTTTTCACATTGTCATTGAATGTTACTGTTTGGCATGGCTTATGTATCCTTTCCTCCCTTTCTTCCCCTCTGGCAACAGCTGGAGTGATTGAGAAGGAACACAAGGGATATGGTATAACCTGATGTCAGGACAGGAGGGCCCCTCTCACCTGAATCATTAATTCTGTTTCTCTGCCCTCCATGGCCTCAAGATCTCATCCAAGGACCAACCAATCTTCCAGATGTATCTTACCCTTCTGTAACTCCAGTGGTTTCCTTGCCATTCACCTAGTGATGGCACACATTTAACCCCTTCATCTCCTGGCCCTAACGCTAGAAACAACATTCAAATTAATACCACCATTGCCCAAGCAATCAAGTGCTTTATGGATCCATCAGCTCCCTGGAGACCCAAATTCTCTTTCCTGGTTTCTGCTCTTCTTTATGTGTTACAGCTCCCTATTAGAATGTAAGCTCCTGGAGGGCAGGGGTTATTTTGTTTTAGCATTTGTACTCCCTAGAATCTGGTATACTATCTGGCACATCATTTTATTTCTTTCCATAGTCAGATCTGATTAGACACATGAGTGTAGGGAGTTTCTGATGAGGAACTTCACCCTCTACTAGGCACTTAGGTGATATAGTGGACAGAGTACAGGGCTTACAGTGAGGAAAACCTAAGTTTGAATCCTGTCTTGGATACTTATTAGCTGTGTGACCCTGGGCAAGTCACGTATGTCTCTGTGCCTCAATTTTCTCATCTGCAAAATGAGAATAAACCATAGAAGCTACCTCATAGGATTGTTGTGAGGATCAGATGAGTTAGCACATGAAAAAGTTCTTTGTAAACTTAAAAACTATTCAGCTTTATTTTATTTTTTCACTTCCAAATTCTTTTCCTCACTCTATCCTAGGCAATGTTTTCCTTTATAGAGGCAGAAACTAGACTTTCGTTCCACTCTGAATCTGCTGCTCTAATTTCAACTCCAAGGAACAAAATGCCTCAAAGACCCCCCCCCCCCATCCCTCCCTCCTTTCCTGCCTCCACATTAGACTACAAGCTCCTTTAGGGCAGGGCTTGTCTTTTATTTTCTTAATTGCATCCCCCCTGTCCCTTAGCACAGGGCCGGACTCATAGACACTCAATAAATGTTTATTGGGCTGGGTTCAAGATACAAGGCCCATTATGCAAATGGGATCAGGCAAAACCCTAGCAGATCTTAAAGCACTATACACTATCTAGCTTTTTGTTATCCATAAATGTTTGTTGACAGATTGATTGACTAATGCAGGTAGTGCTGAGTCAACAGGGTAGCTAGGCGGGTCAGTGGGCAGAGTAAAGGACCAGCCGTCAAGACAGAGCTGAGTTCAAATGCATCCTCAGACACCTACTAGTCCTGTGACCCTGGACAAGTCACTTAATCCCTATTCACCTCAGTTTCCTCATCTGTAAAATAAGCTGAAGAAGGAAATGGCAAACCACTCTAGTGTCTTTGCCAAGAAAACATGAAGAGTTAGACACAGCTACACAAACTTGCTCAATGCTAAGATGGCTTTTAAACTTCTTGCTGTACATCTATGATCTTTTTATGAAGTAGGCTATGTCATCACAATTAGCTGAGTGACTTAGAGTCAGACGTGTCAGAGGCAGAACTTGAACTTGGGTCTTCCTTGTGAGAAACGCTAGTAGTTTGGTTTCCATATATTCTATAGGATGTTGCACAGGATGTGCAGGAAGGTGTAGCACCAATGCAATATTCACAGCACCCCTGGTCACTATAAATATACCTGCATGGTGTTTGACCACAAAATATAACAGACTCTCCATATATAAAACAGAAGCAAAAAAAAAATTTATTCAGCAACAGAAAACTGAATCCCCAAACCAGTAAACCAATTCCATCATACCAGCAAAGATGTTAATAAGCCACAACAGCACAGAGAGTCACACCATCCTTTAGCCTTTCCACAAACCAACACAAGAGCAATACTCACAAGCCTATCTTTCTCCTCGGAAGCTGCCTCTCCTCCCAACCATCTAGCTTGCTCTGACTCCCAGCTTCCTATGGGCTCTGCTCTACCCTTCAGCAAACTCCTCCCACCACAGGCTCCATGTGATTACATTCAGCCTATTAAGGGACAGAGTATATTTTCAAAGCAGGGAAGGTCTTCAAATTCCCTTAGGCTTATTAAAGGGCAGGAAAGATCTTCAAATTATCATTACCATTATAGAAGATATAAATCAAGTTAAGAGAGGAAGAGTAGAATACTCTATCCAGTCATATAGCTGGAAGAAATCAGTAAGTTTACCCTTGGAAGGGGCCTGGGCAAAACTGGCTTAAGCCAACTAGGGTCAAAGGATGGTCACCAATTCTTTACTAACTTGCATGATTAACTAGTAACCGACGCATCCCACATTGAATTAGAACCTCATTATTCGATCATGGGGTGCATGAAGCTCATGCTGGGTGGAGGGAACATACTAATGAGTACATATGTGTAATGGGCAGGTCAGAAAGATTGTAACCCAGATCTTCTGGGACCAATCCCAGTCCTGAAGGGGAGGAACAAGGCAGGGAATTTGAATGGAAGCACCATGAAAGGGCTTGCATTTGTCTGATTCTCTGTAGTCTTTTTTTTTTTTAAAGCAATTGGAGTGAAGTAACTTGCTCAAGGTTACATGGGTAGTCATTATTTATGCGTGGGTGCTCATTTTCTGAGGCCGGATCTGATCTCGGGTCATCCCAACTCTGAGGCCGGCGCTCTTACTCACTGCGCCACCTAGCCGCCCCTTTAGGGCAATTGGGGTTAAGTAACTTGCCCAAGGTCACAAGGCTAAGTTTTTGTTTGTGTGGGTTAAGTGCCTGAGGCTGGCTCCGAACTCAGGTCCTTCTGGCTCCAGGGCCGGCACTCTACTCACTGCACCACCTAGCCGCCCCTCTGTAGTCTTTTGAAGAGGCTACCCACTTATTTAGGAAACAATAAATGCAAAATGAAGATAACGAAAACCTTCCTGGCTTTCCAACAGTATTGTTCATTCCTAAACTGAGCATGTTTATAACATCCTGACTCTGAAGCTAGTTCTTTATCTACTAGGAGCATCAGAGGTGGGAAGCCAATGAGTAGGTCCTAAGTGAGGGTCCCCCTCCTCTCTCCATAAATCACTGGGCCCTTTTATACCTAGCCATTGAACCCTGTTGTGTGGGGTAGCCCAGGCAGCCCACCCTGAGGATGGATTATATACCATTTGGTATATAATAGGTACCTAATAAATGCTAATAATGGCCTCTTAGGTGACAGTGATCCAATTGTATCTTGTTTATCCTGCCCCCCACATTCATCTTCTTTTGTGTGTCTAAAGTTAAGTGCTTTCCTTAATGCCCAGGATAAAATATACCCATAATCAAACACACATCATGATTGGAGGCAGCTGGTGGCACAGGCATGACACTGGACCTATAAAATGGGGATATTAATTAGCACCTGCCTCACAGAGTTGTGATGACATTTGTAAAAAGTGCTTAGCACACTAGTAGGTTCTAAATGCTTATTCTCTTCCCTCCCGCTTTTAAAAAAAACATTATTAGTCAGTTAATGTCATTGGAACAGGAAGATATTTGAGTAGGAATTTCTATTCTGTAATAGATTGGAACAAGAGGCCATTCTGACATGGGTTGAGCTCAGCTGGGAATGTCCAAGGAGCACAACCAAGGTGGTTCAGCAGCATTCCCTCCTGCCTTGTCCTTATCAGCAGCACCAGCTAGTGTAGATGCACAGCACAAGTGGAGGGACCACACTCTCAGACTGAACTGAAAACCAATGCACCTTGTACTCCCCTTTTTTCTTCTCAACACTATTCAGACAGCACCACCATGGAATGGAAGCCTAATGTGCACTGGCACTCCAGACTGACCAGATTAATCCCAAGCCCTTACAGTTTGCGAGAAATTCGGTAAGTGACAGATTTGAGGAAGATAGGCCTTACTGGGGAAGTGGAAGGGGAGGAAGAGGAAGGTGGAACGGTGGCTAGAGCACTGAATGATGTCGGGAAGGTGCGAGTTCAAATTCTACCTCAGATAGTGGCTGCATGACCCTGGGTGAGCCTGCTTGCTCGAGGTAAAATGAGGATAACCTGGATACTGAGTTGCACCTGACCCTACTATCTGCCTCCCAAGTGTCCAGTAGGATGGAACAAGGTAGCACTTCTGAAGCACTTTGCTTGCGACAGGGCTTGTTAGCTAGTAATTTGGGGCTATGAAGACTCACCTCCATAGTCAGCTAAGATTTTTGGTGACCCCCAGATAAGGTCCCACATAAATAATCATGGTTGGTTCTGCATGGTCTACAATGAGGCCAGAGACATGGCAGTGTGGGACTAGAGTTACACTCATGGACATAGCCCATTTGGATTCTCGTCATAAACATGATGCATTTCTCCCCTCTTGTTGGCCCTCTTGTCTCAGCTGCACATCAAGATCGACATTTATAACATCATTCAGAAATAAATCGCCAACCATGTGCTGAGGCAATCATTGTCAGAACTAATCGACTTTGTTAGCTATTTTGGAATTCTGATTCAAAAGTCCCCTTCATTCCCTTCTCTCCAACTTTAAATTCTCTCTTTACTTATCCCATCCCTTCTGACTCACACTGCCATCTAAGAAGTAAAAGCTACCAAAGGGGACTCGTAGACCACCTGAGAAGATGCCGATACTTCATGTAAATATCTATATGCCATCCCAAATGACCTGCACCAGTCAGTGGTTTGCTCTGGCCATCATCCAAGAATTTGACCCTCCTGGAAGCTAGAGTGAATCGTGGTCTTCTCGTCAAAATTTCCTGATATTATGTGAATCCAACAAGTATTTCACTAGACATTCTAGAAGACTGTGAGGATCAACACATGTTTTAATCACTTGTATAAAAGCATCTGGCAGTTAGAGGGGACCTAAATTCAAATCTGCCTCAGACACTAGCTGTGTGACCCTGAGTAAGTCACTTAACCCTTGTTTGCCTTAGTTTTCTCATATGTAAAATGAACTGGAGAAGGTAATGGCAAACCACTCTAGTGTCTTTCCCAAGAAAATCCCAAAATGGGATCATGAATAGTCAGAAATGACTAATTGACTAAAGAACAACATAAAAATATCCTCTGGCAATGACTGATATTTTTGATTAAGGGAATACTAGATTCTGACCAGCAGTGGTATGTGTATTAGAAAGGCTCTACAGTGGAGTAGTCTTTATTTTCCCCAGTCTGTACTTGTCACCTCTGGCATTTACTTGCCACATAGGAAGGCCTGTTACTAAGGAAGATGGAATTCAGGCCATGCCCTACAACATTTTCAGGAAATTAATAAATGTGTAAATGAATAAAAGAGTTATATACACATAAGAACAGTGACCTAGGAAATGGGTAGATCAATTAGGAGGCTATTTCAGTAAACTATGATGTAAAAGTGAGGTTCTGAACTGGGTTCATTATTAAGTCTTGGCTTAGTAACCTCTACCCCCAAGGGAATGGTTTATTAGATGCCAGAATCAATGTTGAAAAAACTTTGCATACATTAAATATTACTTTGAATAATTTTCTCTTGACCCCCACAATATATGTGTGTATGACATTTATATTATAATATGCTTGCTTGTTTATAATATTCATTTTGAAGAAAGAAGCATATATTTCTTTCTGGGGAATAATATACTTACTGAACTTGCATAAATATTATTTTTCCAAAGTCAGATGTAAGCCCCTTCAGGGCAGGGGCTGTTTTTCATTTTGGCTCCATATGCCAGTGATAGAGCAGCATCTTGCACATAGTAAGTCGTAATAAATGCTAGTTGAATTATTGGATGGATGAATGAATGTATTTTTATCTTTAGCATTTCTGAAACTTTGCCTCAGGGTTTCACTACACTTTTATATTCATCATAAACTGAGATCTTGTATGGAAAGTATAAATTTTCAAGAGCTATATAAATATAAATAATTGCTATGATTTATCCTATCTTTTGTGGAAATTTCATACAATTTCATTTCAAAAGTTTTAGTTACAGAACTCAGAAGTTTTAGACATATTTTACATGAAAAGTCAATTTGATTCCTAAATATTAGACCATTCTGAGGCAACATTGTATGATTCAACACTGGTCTGAGTCAACAAACTGCAGCTAGGTGTCATAGTGGATATAATGCTTGGACTGTACTATGGAAGACATGAGTTCAAATCCAGTCTCAGATTCTTACTAGTTGTGTGACTCTGGGCAAATCATTTAACTGCCTCAATTTTCTCAACTATAAAATGGCTATAATAATAATATCTATTTCCCAGGTTTGCTGTGAGAAAAAATTAGATGATATTTTTAAAGTGTCTGGCAATGAGAGAAGCTATCATGAGTATTTGCTTTCTTACCTTCTCCTTTCTCCCTAAGTCTAAATTCTGCCCTTTGCTTGCATGACAATTATAAGAATTATCCTCTCGATGCTTTAGTGTCATAATCTAACAAGACAGTGGTAATATCAGCGGCTCTGCCAACTTCATAGCTGTGAAAATTGAATGAGATACTACTGGTGGAAATTCTTTGTGTAAAACTGCAAAGCAAAAAGAAATAAAATGAGTATTATTATAAAATCAATATTATTCTGCCTTCTCCATGTGATCCGATACTTCTCCTAGGTCCAGGTTCTTTGCTGTTCTCTCCCTTAGTGAACTTCTAAGGTTTTTCTGGATAGAGTAGAGAGAGTGCCAGGCCTGGAGTCAGGAAGAATCATCTTTCTGAGTTCAAATCTGGCCAAAGACACTTACTAGCTATGTGACACTGGGCAAGGCATGTAACAATGTTTGCCTCAGTTTCCTTGTCCATAAAATGAGCTGGAGAAGGAAATGGCAAAGCACTCTAGTATCTTTGCCAAGAAAACAAAAATGGGGGATAACTAAAATATCTGAACAACAAAAAAGGTTTTTCTCATCCCTATTTTTCCTTATCCTTATTTTCTTCCTTATGTTTCCAGTTTTCAAAGTAAATAACACAGCATTATTGAAACATTTATCTAATAAAAATCTCTTGATTTTACTGATCTCAACCCACAATCGACCCTACTGCTTTGTACTTAACCATACCTACATTTTAAAGAATTATATAGGGGTTAGGGTGGAGTCAAGATGGCAGAGTGAAAGAAGGAACTTACTTGAGCTTATCCCCAATTACCTCAAATACCTGTAAAAAATGCCTCTAAACAAATTTTAGAGCTACAGGACCCACAAAGTGACAGAGGGAAACAAATCTCCCACTGAAGGAAGTCTGGCAGGCCAACAGGAAGGGTCTTTCACACCAGGCTGAGAGTGGAGTGCAGTCCTGCATGGGCTGCACTGGTCCAGGCCAGCAGTACAGACCAGCTGGAGTAGACTTCAGGGGAGTGATTCACTGGTAGCTGTGGTGGATTCCAGACTTCTCAACCCATAAATACCAAAGAGAAAGTAAAAGGTCAGTGGGGGAACTCTGTTGGAACTGGGTAAGAGAAGAGTGTGGTCCAGCTCCTGCCCCCTGGGCAGTAGAGGCCAGTGGCTGCTGCAGTGGTTGTTTCCAGAGGTCCTGGCCTACAGATCCCGGGGGGACCAAGTGGCTGACCAGAGGACATTTGCAGGAATTTCTCTGCTGGTGCTGAGGCCAGATTCTCTCTTTGCCCTGCTTAGATCTGGGCCACAGTCTTGGGTGGCAGTCCTGGGGTGAGGAGCACTGGCATGGCAGAGATTGTTGAGGCTGTGAAGAGGCAGTGCTCCTCACAGTTCTGAGGCAAGTGCCTGGAAGAAGCTCTGACAACAGCTGCGTAAACCCCAGAAATTTGGGACACAGCACTCTCTACTCTGGAAGTAGAGTTCTACTGTGGCAAAGAGCTTAAAAGTCAAGTAATTGACTGGCAAGAAGAGCAAACAGAGGAAACAAAAACAAACTATAAAATCCTTTTCTGGTGACAAAGACAGTCAAAACCAGAAGAAGAACCAGAGGAAGACAAGAAAGTCAAAACTCCTGCATCAAAAGCCTCCAAGAAAAATATGAACTGATCACTGGCCAAGGAGGAGCTCAAGAAGGATTTTTGAAAATCAAGAGAAGCAGAAGAAAAACTGGGAAGAGAAATGAGAATGATGTAAGAAAATCATGAAAAAATGAGTCAACGGCCTGCTAAAGGAGACAAAAAAAATACTGAAGACAATAACACCTTAAAAATATAAACTAACTCAAATGGCAAAAGAGGTCCAAAAAGGCAATGTGGAGAATGCCTTAAAAAGAAGAATTGGTCAGATGGAAAAGGAATTTCAAAAGCTCACTGAAGAAAATAATTCCCTCAAAATTAGAGTGAAGCAAATGGAAGCTAGTGACTCTATGATAAATCAAGATACTATTAAACAGATAGAAAGAAAAGAAAAGAATACAAGGCAATGTGAAATATCTCACTGGAAAAACCACTGACCTGGAAAATAGATCCAGGAGAGACAATTTAAAAATTATTGGACTACCTGAAAGCCATGACCAAAGAAAGAACCTAGAAATCATCCTCCAAGAAATTCTCAAGGAAAACTGCCCTGATGTTTTAGAACCAGAGGGCAAAATAGAGGTTGAAAGAATTCACTGATCACCTCGTGAAAAAGATCCCCAAAAGAGGCATATATCGGGGCAGCTAAGTAGTGCAGTGAATAAAGTACCAGCCCTGGAATCAGCAGGACCTGAGTTCAAATCCAGCTTCAGACACCTGACACATTTACTGGTTGTGTGACCTTGGGCAAGTCACTGAACCCCAATTGCCTTGCTTTTCCCCCTCCCAAAAAAAAAAGAAAAAGAATTATATATATATATATATATATATATATATATATATATATATATATATATATATAGTAATATCCTCTTCAAAGCCAGGAATGAATGAATAATGTTTATCAAACACCTACTATGTGTAAAACACTGTCCTAAGCCCTGGGGATACAAATAGATAAGCAAGACAGATCTTGCTCTCAAGGCACTCACCTTCTAATGGAGAAGACAATAACACATCGTTTTTAGCTGTAGGTCAGATAGGAAGATCTTTAGTGTAAAATGGCAAAGCACATGATAATACATTTTCTTTCTTCACTTTCAGTCATAAAATCGTGTTTCCTTCTGGTGATGAACCATCTGACGATCCCAAAGGCTTTGGTGGAGAACACGTCCTTTTTTGGACGTTCAGCAGCTGTCCGTCCTAAGGGGGACGTTCCCAGCTCACATCTTCCTTATGATTCCTTGGATGACGGTGGCAGGGGCTGAGGCGTGCCACTGTTCCCAGGCCTCTTGAGTTTAAGATGTCAGGTCATTTCTCCTCATGGGTTACTTACTCCTCTGAATGCTGACTGCCCAGATTGGGTTGAAAGCAGGTCCAGTAGGTTGAAGTGAGAGCAATCCTTTTCCTGGGGCTCTTGAAGGGCTTATCTGCCCATAAGTAGTAGCTGGTCAGTGGTTGGTACAAGTGATAGTGAGGATAGCAAGTCTATTCTGTCTTGGGGTTTCTAAATTCAGTAATAGCTCCAAGAACCAGGCAGGAAGTATGGCCTTTCTTAGACTCAGGGTCTCAGACTACCTCTGAGGGGAGGTGGTGGTCAAGGTGGTGGTGATGTTTTTACTCCCTTAGCACCTGATCTAGGGTAAAAGTTTGTAGAGAACAGTTTCAGTTGAGCAATGAAATTAGAAGCTAACCAACAATATAAAAGACAGGCAGAAATTGCAGGACTTTGGGTTGGATTGGGGAAGAAATAGATTCATAAATGACCTGGAGAGTTAAGAACCCTCACTGATTCAGTGAGAATTGGTGACATTGACATAATTCCTCCCCCCTCTACTTCCCTCCTACTTAGCTGAATTGCAGAAGGGTAATTAAAAATAACCAGGCACTCAGTGACTCTTGGAAACAGAATCTCTTCCTAAAGGAAAAGAGCCAATCTGGGGGAATGGGAATTGAAAGCTGGAGCCTGAGTGAAAGAAGAAAGGGTCCAAATAAGCAAATAAAAATGGAAACCATGGGAATGCGTGATTCATTTAACCAGTTTGACTCATGTTCTGCTAATGTTTCCTC
The DNA here is from genome assembly GCA_011680675.1 of Gymnobelideus leadbeateri. NCBI lineage: Eukaryota > Metazoa > Chordata > Mammalia > Diprotodontia > Petauridae > Gymnobelideus > Gymnobelideus leadbeateri. The sequence goes on along the minus strand of WOXC01000962.1, from coordinate 7,058 downwards.
AAACAATATGTTCACAACTCGATTTAATTATAGACTATATTTATTGCTGCCACAGTAAGCCCATGAAAACCAGTGAATCTCACAATGGCTACGGAGTGTGATACTGGGAGCAAAGCTTCCTTGTAGGAGGTTGGGAAATGGCATGAGAGAGGCGGCATCTTACCAGCCACATGGAGAGAAGGCTTAATTGACTGCTGGGAGAGAGGGCAGCTGTCCCAATAAAATAGAAATCATTTCCCGGTAGATTTTAGACCCACTAGTGTAATCTGCCTCTCTAGTTCCCTGTTCCATTGGCTGTGGCTTAGGCTTATTCCTGCCAGCTTATTAGGGTTTCAGAGAATGCTGTGGAGGTTTAAAATCAACCAAAGGGAGAAATAAGACTTAATCAGGGCTCTCTAAATGCCTTGTAACCCCAGCTTGGCTACTAGTTCACAAGTCACCTCAGCCTTTTCTCCACCGATGATCATAATCTTTCACATGACAACATTAATGGGGTGGTCAGTGGTATGTTGTCTACTCCAATGCCCCAACACAATGTAGCACTCTACATACAACACTACAGATGGAGTTACTGGTCAACTCTCACATTTTGTAAGATTTAGGGCCCGACACCTCTTACCTAGGAGTGTGTAATACCCCACTTCTTTCTGGATTTTGCTTGCTCCTGAAACCTAATGGGTCTAAATTCCCAGAGTTCAACTACCCCACAGTACAGTTTACATGAACTCTCTCTGGCTCTCAGGGGTAACCTTGTTGAGGGGAAATATACTTCCCAATGCTCTAGCTGCTGTGCCTCTATCCAATATGTATTCTATCAATACAACCAGCCAATTACAACAAAGACACTTTTAGATCTTAAATATAACTATTTACTTAATGGTATGGCAAAAGAAATACTCTAGATATTAATATATTAAAGTAAATATGAAAATAATAAAATGTATCATAATAGCCTCAATTTACGTTTTTCAATTAATGCACTCAAATAGCTACGGTGAAGAGTGAGCACACACTTATGGGAACCCAGCAGGGAAACATATGAGGGAAGAAAACTCAGATGTTTAGAACAACTCACAAGGGGGCGAGCTAAGATGGTGGAGTAAGAGCAGGGAGTTGCTTGAGCTCTCCCCAACCTCCTCCAAATACCTGTAAAATATCACTTTAAACAAATTCTAGCACTATAGAATCCACAAAATGACAGAGTGGAGCAAATCTCCAGTCCAAGACAACCTGGAAGGTCAATAGGAAAGGTCTATCGCACCAGGCTTGGAGCAGAGCGAAGTCCAGTTTGTGCTACACCCACATGGACTGGATGGAGCAGGTCTCAGGCACTGAATCACTGGCAGCTGTGGTGGTTTCCAGGCTTCTCAACCCACAAACACGAAAGGGCATAGAAGGTCAGTGGGAAAACTCTGTGGGACCTGTGTGAAAGAGGAGTGCAGTGGGCTATGTCCAGGCCCAGGGCAGTGGATGTGGTGTTGGTGGCATTGGCAGCTGTGGTGATGGCAGCAGCAGCAGCAGCAGCTACTTTCAGAGCTCTGGGCCCACAGACAAAGGGAGATCAAGCAGCTGATACAAAACCCCTGAAGTCTGGGACAGTATGCCCACGCCCACCCCTAACCCCACTGGAAGCAGAAGACAACAAAGTCAAAGCTCCTGCATCAAAAGCCTCCAAGAAAATATGAATTGGTCGAAGGCTATGGAGGAGTGCAAAAAGGATTTTGAAAATCAAGTAAGAGAAGATTAAGAAAAATTGGCAAGAGAAATGAGAGTGATACAAGAAAATGAAGAAAAATGAGTCAATAGCTTGCTAAAGGAGACCCCCCAAAATACTGAAGAAAATAACACCTTAAAAATTGGCCTACGGGCGGCTAGGTGGCGCAGTGAAAAAAAAAAGGAGCCTAGACATCATCTTTCAAGAAATTATCGGGGCAAACTTCCCTCATATTCTAGAACTGGAGGATAAAATAGAAATTGAAAGAATCCACCAATCACCTCTTAAAAGAGATTCCAAAAGGAAAAGTGCTAGGAATATTATAGCCAAATTCTAGAGTTTCTAGGTGAAGGAGAAAATATCGTAAGCAGTCAAAAAGAAATAATTTGAACATTGTGGAAATACCATCAGGATAACATAAGATTTAGCAGCTTCTACATTAAGTGATTGGAGGGGTTGGAATATGATATTCCAGAGGTCAAAGGAGCTAGGATTAAAGCCAAATATCACCTGCCCAGCAAAACTGAGTATAATACTTCAGGGGGAAAAATGGACATTCAATGAAACAGAGTAGTTTCAAGCATTCTTGCTGAAAAGACCAGAGCTGAATAGAAAATTTGACTTTCAAATACAAGACTCAAGAGAAGCATGAAAAGGCAAACAGGAAAGAGAAATAATAAGTTTACTAAAGTTGAACTGTTTACATTCTTACATGGAAAGATGACATTTGTAACACATGAGACCTTTTTCAGAATTAGGGTGTTTGGAAGAGATAGATAGATAGATAGAAGGCACAGGGTGAGTTAACTATGAAGGAATGACAACTAAAAAATAAAATTAAAGTGTGAGAGAGGAATATATTGGGAGAGAAAGAAAGGGAGAGATAGAATGGGGTAAATTATGTCACATAAAAGAGGCAAGAAGGTTTCACAATGGGGGAGGGAGCAAGAAGGAGAGGGGGAATGAGTGAAGTTTACTCTCATTGGATTTGGTTTAAGGAGGGAATAACATACACACCCAATTGGGTATTTTACACTACAGGAAAGTAAGGGAGAAGGGGATGGGGGGAATGATAGAAGGGAGGACAGACTGGGGGAGGGGGTAGTTAGAAACAAAAAGTTTTGGGAAGGGACAGGGTCAAAGGAGAAAATAGAATAAGTGGGGGCTGAGATAGGATGTAGGGAAATATAGTTAGTCTTTCACAACATGACTGTTATGGGAGTGTTTTGCATAACTACACATGTATAACCTATATTGAATGAGGGTGGATGGAAAGGGAAGAAGGGAAAGAATTTGGAACTCAAAGTTTTAAAAACAAATGTTAAAACTTGTTTTTACATGCAACTGGGAAATAAGGTATACAGGCAATGGGGTATAGAAATCTATCTTTCCCTACAAGAAAATAAGGGGGAAGAGCATAAGGTGGGGGATGGGGCTGTGATAGAAGGGAGGGCAGACTGGGGGAAGGAGTAATCCATATGCTTGCCATCTTGGGGTGGAGGGGAGGGGAGAGATGGGGAGAAAATTTGGAACTCAAAATCTTGTAGAAATGAATGTTAAAAACTAAAAATTAATAAATGTGTATATATATATTTCTAAAAAGAACAACTCACAACTCTAGGGGCAGGTTTCAATGTTATTGGTCCATTCAACAATATCTATTATCTCACAAAACTGCTTCTCTGCTCACTATATGACTGTTGAAACTCACCACAACTGGAGAAATCCTCTTTTCTATTTTAACTCAACTTTTGGAAATTATTTTAATTAACGATCATCTTTAAAAGGATGTTTAGAAACTGTTGGCTCTTAATATATATTTAATATCTATCTATCTATCTATCTATCTATATCTATCTATCTATATCTATATCTATCTATCTATCTATCTATCTATCTATCTATCTACCTATCTATCTATCTATCTATCTATAATAATCTCTTTAAGCAAGAGAACTGCCAAGTTCATCAAGCTGGGTATCTCTGGGCTAAACAGACTAGCCTGGTCAGTTACTCACTCATTAGCAAGCTGAGCTGTCCTATCAGAATTGAGTTTGCAACAACACAGCTCAGATTTACAAGACAACTCACCAGGATATCACTGCAGTCGTCATCCCCTGCCCCTGCTTTTCCTTCTGAAGCTAGAAGTGGCAGCAGAGACAAGTGACAAGTGCTTAGGAAAAGCTTCATCTTTCTATAACTCTAGAGGCAATGAAGGGCAACAGTTGTCCCTGGAGCAGGATCCTAGCCAATAGAATCAGTTCTCTCCAACTAATCAAGGATCACTCAGCTGAAAACCTTTTCTCTGTAGTCTTTCTAAATGCCTCCATTCCTATAAATCATCTCTTCAGCCCCTGTCCCCCTTCTTCCCCTTTCCTCCTCTCTTTCCTTCCCCTTCTGTCATTCTTTCATTGAAGTAATTATAGTCTTAAGTGAGAACTTCCTGGCTCTCAATGACTTATCTTTTACTTAAAAAGTCATCCCCTCTCTCCCGCCTTGCTCCCACCAATTTTTCCTATCAAATGGACAATATTTAACATTCCCATAGTCTCTCTTTGCTCTCTACACTTGCATTTCTCTAGTTTTTAATAAATAAAAGACTTCTCTGCCTCTATAACATTAAACTGTTCCCACATAAGTGAGGTAATCACTTGACATTGTGTGTGTGTGTATGTGAGAGAGACAGAGACAGAGACAGAGGCAGAGACAGAGATCCAAGTCCTCAAATCCACACCACAGATTCTCCAACTCACTGAAAATTTCAATTAAAAGTTTTGTTATGCATATATTTTATCAGGTTACAGTGAAACAGAGTTATTTTTCTACTTGTACTAGAAATTTAAATATTAATATGTAACAATGACAGTATCTTACATTTTTGACAATAAATACAAATATTTTTTTGAGAAAACAACACTTTTTTCCTGTTCTTTTCATTATTTATGGTGCTACATGAAAAGAGACAGATATGATGGCTATAATTTTAGCTGCCTGGGGAGCTGATCTCTTAAGCCTGAGAGTTCTTAACTGCAGTGGGCTATTCAGACTCAGTATCCTCACTAAGTTTGGCATCAGTATAGTGAAACCTTGGAAGCATGGGGCTACTGGGTTGCCTAAGATGGGACAAATAGTCTCAGGTCAGAAATGAGGCAGGTTAGACTCTCCTGTTCATCAGAGTGGGACTGTAACTTTAAGTAGCTTTTTCACTTCTAGTCTGGGTGAGATGGGGAGACTTGGTTTTAAAAAAGAGAAGGGAAGGAAAAGGAAGGAAAAGTAAAAGGAGAAGGGAAGAAGAGGGAAGTTTGGAAGGGAAAGTAGTATATCTTACATTAAAACATTTGAAGATAGCAATCATGTGTCCCTTAAATCATCTCTTTTTCAGGTTAAACCAGTCAATTAATTAAAAAAAAAACCCCATTATTAAGCACTTATTATTGAATGATAATATTCTATTTAACCATTTATTTTGAGAATTAAATGTAAATGTTTGGACTTGCACTAGGGAAACATTTGATAAATATTGAAGAATTCTCAGTTTGTTGTCTTATCTTAAATCCTGGCATTCTTAGAAGGCATAAGATATACTTCCCTAAAAGTTGACTTCCAGTCAACTTCAAAACTAAATATGAATGATTTGGGGGGAGGGAATTACATATTGTTTCAGATTATTCATATCACTTATCCCATCTGTATGAAAACTAATATTCAAGAAGTGACCAATTCATATTCACATTGATTATGTTGATGATTAAAAGTTTCTATAGGAGAATTCAGGACCTCTAATTCAAAAGTCAAATAGCTTTAAAAAGATACTTATATCCTGTCACTAAAAATAAGCAATAACAATAACCTTGTAAGGAATTTAAAGCTGGAAATAAGTTCTTGCATTTCCTTGTTCACTCTGAGGTCAAAACCATATTTTGGGAAGTTTCCCTTTTGTTTCCTACTACTTCCATTGCCTCTAGGTTCATTATCCATTCCTCAGGGACAAAGTTAAGAGGGACTCCAGGAATGTGCCTTTCACTAAAGGTAGTATGCTATATATGAAGAATAGAAAGCAGGTCAATTTGGTCGGAACATGTTGCTCATGAAGGGGGAATAATGTTCCCAGATATCAGTCCTCTGAGAAAAATGATTATTTTTCTCATTATATTAATAGCCAATTTTGTATTCATGATTCAAAGATCCTCCTTTTGCTTTCTCATTCAAAGCCCAGTCTCTCCAGGACATTTCTAACCTTGCCCCTAAATTCAGCCTACCCAGACCATCTTAGCTAGGTTCAATTCTTACTGTAACCCCACCATGATTCTGCTCAGGTACAACTGGGTGGAGAAGAGATTCCTTTGTATGGATTGCTGGAGGTGCATGATCTGGGAGAGTGCTGACAAGTTCAAAGTCACATTCCCCCAGTCACTCAAGAGAAAATGCCCACCCTTCATTATAATATTCACTCTTTCGTTAATTGTTAAGCAACAATGGTTGATTTGAGGAACTTCCACTTTCCAAAGATATTTAAGGCATTCAGTATCTCCATTAAGTGTCTTTGGTTATGAGAGTATTTGGGGTGAAAAACCTCATTCAAAATTTAATCCAGAACACAGAGGTTTCTCAGGATTAAAACAGGAAATTTTTATTCTCTCCCCCTCTCAACCAAGTCTTCTCCATGATGGATCAGGAAGAGGAGACATATTACAGAAGATAAAACAAGAATTTGTACCCTAATGCAGTCAAGCCCCCTCCCACCACTGTCCCTTCTCCCAATGTCTGGGAGGCGGGCTTACAATCTGAGCGCAAAAATCTCCTCCAATGATAAGGAACAAAGAAGCCCACCACTATCCCCTATTGGCTGAGAGGCAGGCAGGGAACCAGGGTATTGTTCATGTCCTTATCTGGCAAATGCCAAAGTGAGGGAAAGGAAAAAGTCACAAGCAAGGGTGGAGGTCGAACACCCCTGAAGGGGCCTAATGCTGATATGGCAGTAGCTAAAGAAGGGGGAAAGGAGGGGGAAGCGGGAAGCTAAAACTCTGGTTTGCTCCCAAAAGAAAACTTATGGGCTGAGAAGTTTTCACCTTTCCCATTCAAGAGAGACCACTGATTATTGATTATTTGCTAGCCTAATTAGTAAATTAATTATCTAGAAACTCTGTCTTTTTTTAGCCTTTCATTATCACACCTCTCACAGATGCTGTCCCCAGAAACCATTACACATGAATCCCCAGGAAAAGGTGACAAGGATAGTGAGGGGATTGGACACCATGACACATATCAATCAACTAAAGATAGCTCTCTTCATGTATATGAAAGACTGTCAGATGGAAAAAAAGTCAGATTTGCTTGGCTATGC
>WOXC01000961.1:0-32011 GCA_011680675.1 Gymnobelideus leadbeateri | reverse complement strand
CCTCAACCTCCCCTCCCCTCCATCATTCCCCCTCTTATCCCCTCCCCCCCCTACTCTTCTGTAGGGCAAGATACCCAATTTAGTGTGTATGTCATTCCCTTCCTAAGACAAATTCAATGAGAGTAAGGTTGACCCATTTCCTTTTGCCTTCCTATTCTTCCCCTCCATTGTAACAGTTTTCCCTTGCCTCTTCTATATGAGATAATTTACCCCATTCTGTCTCTTACCATCTCCTCTCATTGTATTCTCTTACCTATCAGTTTCACCTTTTAAATATCATCCCTTCCTATTAAATTGATCCTGTGCCATCTATCTATGTCTACCTGTATTTATATACATATATACCCTCCTATATAGACATATGTATGTATGTATACACATATATACACACATTTATATTCCCTTCAACTATCCTCATACTGAGAAAAGTTTCATAAGTTACAATTATTGTTTTTCCATGTAGGCATGTAAATAGTTCAACTTTGTAAGTTCCTTATGATTTCTTTCCCTGTTTACCTTCTCATGCTTCTCTTGCTTCTTGTATTTGAATGTCAGATTTTCTGTTCAACATTCTGCAGAGTGTAGGGGAACCAAATAACCAGTCTGAGGGGTAATCGCTCTTGCTTTAATCTGCTTGGATCTGGATTGCAGTCTAGGGTGGAGGTCCTGGGGTATGTGACCAGCTTGCCAGAGCATGTGGAGGCTTCAAAGAGGGCACCCAACTATTACCTTTGGCAGCTGAGAAAACCCCAGTGTTTAGGACAGAAGTTCCCTTGTCTGGTGGCGGAGTCCTACTGTGGCAAAAAGCCCAGGGGCCTTTTTTTCATCAAGAATACTTGAAAATCTTCTATTCCACTGAATTACCATATTTTCCCCTGAAACATGATACTGTTTTGCAGGGTAGGTGATTCTTGGTTTTAATCCTAGCTCCTTTGACCTCCAGAATATCATATTCCAAGCCCTTCAGTCCCTTAATGTAGAAGCTGCTAGATCCTGTGTTATCCATATTGTGTTTCCACAATATTTCTATATTTTAACATTTAATATTAAATTTAATATTTTTAATAATTAATATTCCTAGGAGTTTTCTTTTTGGGATCTTTTCCAAAAGGTAATTGGTGAATTTTTTCAATTTCTGTTTTGGAGGTTATAAAACATCAGGGCAGTTTTCCTTGAGAATTTCTTAAAGGGTGATTTCTAGGTTCTTTTTTTGATCATGGCTTTCAGGGAGTCCAGTAATTTTTAAATGATCTCTCCTGAATCTATTTTCCAGGTCAGTGGTTTTTCCTATGAGATATTTCACATTGCCTTCTATTTTTTCATTTGTTTGGATCTGTTTAATAGTATCTTGATTTCTCATAAAGTCACTAGCTCCCATTTGCTCCAGTCTAATTCTGAAGGAATTCTCTTCAGTGAGCTTTTCAAATTCTTTTTCCATCTGGCAAATTTGGCTTTTTAAGGCATTCTTCTCCTCATTGGCTTTTTGGTCTTCTTTTGCCATTTGAATTCATCTATTTTTTAAGGTATTATTTTCTTCAGTCAGTTTGTTGACTCAATTTTCATGTTTTTCTTGCATCATTCTCATTTCTCTTCCCAATTTTTCCTCCACTTCTCTTATTTGCTTCTTAAGGTCCTCTATGGTCTATAACCAGCTTGTAGTTTTCTTTGAAGCTTTTGGTGCAGGAGACTTCACTGTCTTCATCCTTTTCCATGCTTTGATTCTTTTTGTTGCCAAAATAGGAGTGTAAAGTTGGGGCACTCTTGTTTATTTTGCTTCCTTTGCCTGCTCATGTTGCCACTCAGTCACTTGACCCCTGGGCTTTTTGCCACAGTAGGACTCCGCCACCAGACAAGGGAGCTTCTGTCCCAAACACTGGGGTTTTCTCAGCTGCCAAAGGTAATAGTTGGGTGCCCTCTTTGAAGCCTCCACATGCTCTGGCAAGTTGGTCACATACCCCAGGACCTCCACCCTAGACTGCAATCCAGATCCAAGCAGATTAAAGCAAGAGCGATTACCCCTCAGACTGGTTATTTGGTTCCCCTACACTCTGCAGGCCAGGAGCTAAAGCTGCTAGGTGGGGGTGACTGCACAGCTGCAGTGCTTCAGCTACTTCTGGACCCGGGGGAAGAAGCCAACGCACTCCCAAATACTGGATCCCAAAGTCCATACTGCACTGACCTCTCACTTTGTCCTTAGCATCTATGTGTTGATAATTCTGGGAACCGCCACAGCTGCTGGTGATCTGGAGTCCCTCCAGCCGGTGGTTGGTCAGGTCCGCCCTGGGGCTAAAACCTCTGGCTCATGTGGGCTGGGGTCTGCTTCCAAAGTTCTGTGCTGGCGGATTCCTGCCAGGTTGTCTTCAGAGAGAGATTAGCTTCTTTGTGTCATTTTGTGGGTTCAGTAGCTCCAAAGTTTGTTCAAAGTCCCCTTTTACATGAATTGGAGGTGGTGGGAGTCGGGGAAGCAAGTTTCTACTCCATCATCTTGACTCCACCCCCCCTCCCCCCAATAATTCTTATATTACTAGGTCATTTTTTTCCCCAAGAGAAATTTCACATTTTTTTTTTTAACTTAAAATTTTTTTTTTTTGGAGGGCAATTGGGGTTAAGTAACTTGCCCAAGGTCACATGGCTAGGTTTTTGTCTGTGTGTGTTAAGTGTCTGAGGCCGAATCCAAACTCAGGTCCTTCTGACTCCAGGGCCGGCGCTCTACTCACTGTGCCACCTAGCCACCCCCCCAAATTTTTTTTTGTTTTAACATATCTTGATGTCATTTAGAGTCATTAGTTTCCACTTGTTCAAGTCTAATTTTTAGGAATTATTTTTCAGTGAGTTTTTATACTTCCTTTTCCGTTTGGCCAATTCTATTTTTTAGAGAGTTAATTTCCTCAGTAAAATTTTGTATATCTTTTCCCATGCTTTTGACTCTTTTCCATGCTTCTCTTGCATTACTCTCTTTTTCCAATTTTTCTTCTACTTCTCTAATGTGCTTTTTAAAATCCTTTTTAAGCTCTTCTAGGAATTCTTCTTGGGCCTCAGACCAAATAACATTTTTCTTTGAGGCTTTTACATGTAGCCATTTTGATGCTATTGTTCCCTTCTAAATTTATGCCTTGATCTTCCCTTTCACCACAGTAACTTTCTGTGGTCAGGTGCTTTTTTTACTAATTTTTTCTGCTTTTGGGGGGGACTTGTATTTTTATACAATAACTGGGCTCTGTTCCTTCACCCCAAGCTTTTTGTCCTGGAACTTAGGGTCTTATTGTTAGCTTTCACTTAGCTTCAGGGCTTAGGTGCTTGCTTTCTCTGGTGGATGGACTTCCCTTCTGGCTTGTACTGGGGAGTGGTGCCTCCCTAATGGCCTCTCTAGGGTGTGGAGTTTATTTGGGGGCCTGTTTCAGGGGTGAGGCCTTGCTGCTGGGTTGCTATGGTAACAGAGTCTGTCTGGTGACTGGCCCAGGAGGAGGATCTTGTTGCTGGTCTGTCCCAGGGGTGGGGCTCTGCTGCTGGGTTACTATGGACACAGGGTCTCTCTGCTAGTAGACCCCAGGGGCAGGGTTTCACTACTGGTCAACAATGGGGTCAAGGCCTCTCTGGTGATTTGTATTGGTGGCGGGGACTTTGCTGGTGGATTGCCTCAGGCTTGGAGCCTTACTGCAGGCCTCTTCCTGTAAGACTGGCCGCTATGTGACTTGACCTCAACCCCCTCCCACTACAGTGAGATGGACCTTTCATGCTGGTCTAGTAAGATACTTTTCTGTTCCTAGATCAGTTCTGAAGTGGTAGGGATTTTTTTGTTTTGTTTTGTTTTGTTTTGTTTTTTGGAGGGAATTTGGTAGGGCTTCAGAGGGTTCCTTCCTCACTCTGCCATGTTGGCATTAAAAATCTGTAGTTATCTTTTAAAAATGTGAATTGGTTGGTTCCCCATGCATCCACATTGGCCTTTTCAGAAAACTTAGACTGAGCCTTGAAGGCAGGCTAGGATTCTGAAAGGTAGAAATGCACAAAGAACTCATTAACCAACTTAAATTTTTTAAAAATTTATTTTTTACTTTTGTTTAATCTTCAAGAAATCTACCTTCTCACCCTCCCTACCTCAGCCCCTTCCCTACTGGGAGCAAAAGAAAAACAAAATCATTACAAATACATATAGTTATTCAAAATAAATTTCTATACTGGCCATGTCCAGAAAAAATTGGTGTCAGAAGAGGAACTTGAACTTAGGAGGTCATCCCTGTCCACTGCACATCTGAGGTACTTGCTTATTTTCTTGTAATTTACATCTTTCCTTAAAATAGTCTTCAGAGCCTTCTCGTCATGATCTCTATATCTGTCTCTTCCAGTCCTCCTCTGTGCCTCGGGCCCTTTTTTTCCCCTTAGTCCAAAGCTTCCACTTTACATTCTTTCTAGATCTGCTGTCTTCCAAAATTACCCTTTATTTAAAACTCCTCCTTAGTCAACAGCTCCCCTTCCCGACTAGCAACCTAATTGTGGTAGTAATAGCTTCACTAGCATCATATTAAAGTGTATCCTCTGGTTTCTTGTTTTGTTTTTGTTGAGAGAGGGAGAGCACAGTTAAGTGACTAGCCAGGGTTCTTCAGGTCTCTTCTCTGACACATACTGACTCTATGGTCTTAACTTCTCGGTGCATCAGTGCTGAGAAGGGGAAGCTTCTTAGAGAAGGTATGGTTTTACCTGAGACTTGAAGGAAGCTAGGGAAACCAAGGGGAAGAGGTGAGGATGGAACAGCATTCCAGGCATAGCTAGTGAAAATGCACTGAGTCGGGAGGTGAATTTCTAGAACAGCAAAGAGACCATTGTCACTGGATGAGAGAGTACATGGGGAGGGCATGTAAGATATAAGAAGATTGGGGGTGGCTAGGTGGCACAGTGAATAGAGCACTGGTCCTGGAGTCAGGAGGACCTGAGTTCAAATACGGCCTCAGACTTAACACAAAAAACTAGCTGTGTGACCTTGGGCAAGTCTCTTAACCCCACTTGCCCTCCAAAGAGCAAAAAAAAAAATATATATATATATATATATATATATATAAGAAGATTGGAGAGGTAAGAAGGGACCTTGTTGTCAAGGACCTTAAAAACCAAAGAGGTTTTATTATTTGATGCTGGAGATAATAGGGAACCCCTGGAGTTTATTGAATGGGAGTGGGAGGGACCTGAATTTAAAGGATGATCACTTTGACAGCTAAGTGGATGATGAACTACAGTGGGAAAAAGACCTGAGGAAGGGAGACCAACCAGCAGTCTCTTGTTATACTCCAGGGACCAGTGTCATGAGCACCAGCATAAGGATAGAAGGCATATCTGAGACATTTTATGAACATATAATTGACAGAATTTGGAGGATGAGAGAGGGCGGGGACTTGAGTATGATACCGAGGCTGTGAGCCTGGTTGACTGGCAGGATGGCAGTGCCTTTGACAGCAGCACTAGGACTGGTAGGAAGAGGTGAGGGTTTGAGGGGGAAAGATAATGAGTTTGATTTTGGACGTCTTGGGTTTGAGACTTGTTGGTCAAGATGTCTAATGGGCAGTTGAAAATTTGAGACCAGGGGTTAGGAGAGAGGTTAAAGCTGGATAAATAGATCTGAGAATCATCTACAGAGAGATCGTAATTGAATCCAAGGGAGCTGATGAGATTCACCCAGTAAAATACCATAGAGAACAGCTGGGTGGTGTAGTCCGTATAGCTCTGGGCCTGAAGTCAGGAGGACCCGAGTTCAAATGTGGCCTCAGACACTTCCTAGCTGTGTGACCCCGGGTAAGTCACCTAACCCTGTTTGCCTCAGTTTCCTCATCTGTCAAATGAGCTGGAGAAGGAAATGGCAAACCACTCTAGTTATTCTCTGTGAAGAAAACCCCAAAAATGGGGTCACAAAGAGTTGTTCATGACTGGACAACAAATATAAAGAATAGATGTCCTAGGATAGAACCATGGGGGAACCCATGGTTAGTGGGCATGAGTTGAATGAAGATTCAGCAGGAGACTGAGGAGTGGTTGAACAGATTGTGACAAAGGCTACAGAAAAGTCAGAAGTGAGGACTGAGAAAAGCCTATTAGATTTGGCAATTAAGAGATGGTTAGTAACTTTGGAAAGAGCAGTTTCAGTTGTATGATGAGATAGGAAATTGCTGAGAGTTAAGAGAGTAAGGAGGCAGCTAGGTGGCTCAGTGGATAGAACAGTGGGCCTGGAGCCAGGAAGACCTGAGTTCAAATGTGGCCTCAAACACTTACTAGCTGTGTGACCCCGGGTAAGTCACCTAACCCTGTTTGCCTCAGTTTCCTCATCTGTAAAATGAGCTGGAGAAGGAAATGGCAAACCACACCGCATCTTTGCCAAGAAAACCCCAAATGGAGTCATGAAGTCAGACATGTTTGAAAATGACTGAACAACAGCAAAAATCATTGGACAGATCTCTAGCATGTTATTAGTAGTCCCTTGGGGGCCTGACAGCCTGTGTGGACTGGGAAGGGAATAAATATTTATATGGTGCCGACTATGTGGCAGGCATTGTCCTTTTTACAAATATCCCAATTTATCCTCATGACAGCCCTGTGGGGTAGGTACTATTATTATCTCCATTTTTAGTTGAGGAAACTGAGGCAAACAGCAGTTAATTGATTTACCCCCGGGGTCACACAGCTAGTAAGTATCTGAAGTCAGTTTTGACTTTATGTCCTCCTGACTTCAGACCTGGGTCCACTGCACCACCAGCTGCCTCTGAGTGGTGGGGGAGGAGGGGAAGGTGTTAGTGAAGAATGAGCTGAGTGATTGGGCCGTTTCTTTCTCAGGCAGACACTCGCCATCTTTGAATTGGCTTCTGGGTAGTTGTCAGAAAGTGATATGGTAGCAAAACTAAGTGGAAAATGGAAGCCTAGGCACTTACTTCAGAGGGGTGGGGGTAACAGCTGTGGGTTTGGGACTGACTGACCTTCCTCCCAGGGCAAGGCATGATACTATTCTTGTGAGATACTTGTTTTTTCAAGTTTGTTAAATCTAATAGCGATATAGAAATACACTATTATTGTTGCTACTAATAACTCAGATGAGTATCTAGTTGGAATAAGGGGTAAGAAAAAAATTTTTAGTTAGGTTTTCCTCCCTTCCCCTCCACCCCCAACAGGCAGGCAGTTCTACCATTGGTGACCCCAGGTGTATAAAGTTGTGGCAAGATGAAACCAAACGATCTTAAGAACCTTCTAGCTGTTTGATCTGGGAGTGGTTTTTTTTTTTTTCTTGTTTGTTTGTTTCGTTTTGTAGGGCAATTGGGGTTAAGTGATTTGCCCAAGGTCACACAGCTAGTAAGTGTTAAGTGTCTGAGACCGGATTTGAACTTAGGTCCTCCTGACTCCAGGGCCGGTGCTCTATTCACTGCGCCACCTAGCCTTCCCAGGGAGTGTCTTTTTACTGTTGTTTATATCTTGTTCATGCCATATCATTGAACTGCTTGGATTTGGAAGACCTAAGTTCGAATTTTGGCATGTTTTTTTTTTTAAGCTATAGGCCACTATAACATCTAGCTAGACACATTAAAGCTGTTAAGTTGTGTTAAAATGATTCAAAGAATCTTCTTCTGATGCATCATTATGTAGAGATGTTCTTATGCCAGGGGAATACTGAATTGGCAGTTTCTCCCAAGCTCAGAGCCAGTGTTAGCAAGCATGTCTCCCATCCAAAAGACCCGGGTGGGTACGTTCAGCGAGACTCCTTATCTGGTTCGCTTTTTGGTCACTGCAACACTCAGCCAGTTTATGAATTCTTATAACTGTTATGTTCTGCTTCAAGGGAGCAAGTACCCATTCTGATGAAATCCCAGATCATGAAAGTAGGGAGTCAATCAAGAAGCATTTATTAAACACCTAATATACGCTGAGCATTGGATCGAAGTCAGTGGAAACTGGTCAATAAACATTTATTAAACACTTACTATGTATTAAGAGCTGGGAATACAGATACAGTAAAAAAGGGAGTCTGCTCCCAGGAAGTCTGCATCCTAAGGGGGAAAGACGACACAAAAGGGAGCTCACCAGTCACTTCTAGGGATAAGCTTAGATGCTGCTGTGTCATTTACCCTCACACTCAGACCTGTAAGTCGTGCCCTTGTAAGTTCATACTGTTTTTTTAACCACCCGTACGCAGTGAACCTCAGCATTTAGAGATCCCAAATCTTTTAAAAGTTACCTAAACCTTAAAAGTAGTGAGATATGTGCCCAATTTAAGAGTCAGGAAACAGTTAAACCATCAGTGTGAAAAATTGCTGTGACTAATCTGTTGTTGTTTAAATGAGAGTGAAACTGGAACCGTGTGCATATGGCTGAGGGGCAGAGACTCACAAAACAAAACCTGCAGGCCACTGTAATTGTTTTTTGTGTGGTTGGAAGGTGAGCTTTCAAAGAATGTTCTGGTTTCTGGTGGAAGTACACTTTTTTTTTTTAATGGAAATTTAAAAGATTCTCAGCTACTGCCTTCCTAACATCAAGCTTGGGGAGTGAGATGTGTTTGAAGAGATTGTTGCTCAGGATACTAAATATTTCTGCCTGTGGATTTACCTCAGGTAACAGTTAATTAGTGATAGACCTGAATCTCCTAATTCCCCAGGTTATTGGTTTTTTTTTCCTACTATACCAAAGCTGACTCCTTAAAATGAGGAAAAGCTGTCAGGAACCAAATGAAACTTTTTTTTTCAGTTGTTCCTCCCTTGAGCAGGCAGCCAAAAAAATATATAGGACAGGACCACATCAAACTAATTCTTTTATAAAGCTCATCATTTTTAGACACTTTCTTCTTATTCTGCAAATATGAAACTTGATCACTTCTGAATAAGATACCTGCCTGAACAGGAGGCAGGCTGCCCAGTTCCCACATACCTGCTCTAGTAAAACCCCAAAATTCTAGACTGAGTAATGACCAAGAATCCAATGAGAAACTACAGTAAGTAGCATCTTCTACACCAAAACCACATAAGGAACCATCCAAAAGCCCCTAGGCAATCCCCTTTCATGCCTCCAACTTTCCTGAAGCAAAAACAGCTGAACCAAATCCTGCCATTGCAGGATAACCTCTCTCTCTCTAATTAGAGAGAAACAACACAAGGGCCCTTGCAAGGCTCTATCTAAAGACAGCAAGAGGGGAGGGCCCTCCTGAGAAAACTTTCAGGGTTGTCAGGAAGCTTTTGGAAATCCCAGAGAAGGGCAGCAAATAGGCTGGTACCCCCCACTGCATCTACACAGTATACAGACTGGGAAGGCTCAAGCCGGGAGGGGTGGGAGGTCCTGAGATTCCTAACAACCTGTCCTGAGATACCAAGGAGGACCCTGAGGGCTCAACACTCTCAGCCTAAAAGATCCAGGGGGCCTAACCATGGAGGTAGAGGTCAGCATAGGAACCCAAAACAAGATACTGCTGGGCTGACCACCTCTCCCAAAAGGACAACAGAGTGAGTTTTGCCCTGGCACAAAGCCACATTTCAGGAATTAGAGAAATAAGTAAATGAAAGACAACACCATCCTCAAAATTATTACAAATTTAATTCTGTAACCTCTTAAGTGCAATATTCAAAGGAAACAATGGATTTTCCCAAGGATTGTATCAGTACATAGAAGAAATCAAGTAAGAGATTAAAACTGAAATTAAAAATCTTTAAAGAACTGGTGGAAGAATACTCTTGGATACTGTATTTCAAGAAAACACGAGTAAAAATTGCCCGTATCTATTAGGACTGAAGAGCAAAGTGAGCAGAAGAATCTACCACTCACCCCCGCCCCCCACAAAAGGAGTCCCAAAAAGAAAAGTCCAAGTTATGTCATAGACTGAGTCCAGAACTCAAAGGAAAAATACTGCTGGGATCCAGAAAGAAGCCGTTCAGTTACAAAGGAACCACTGTCAGAATCACATAAGATCTGGCAGCTTCCATGAGAAATGAGAGAAGGTCTTGGAATATAATATTCTAAAAGGCAAAAGAGAGAGGGTCACAGCCAAGAATAACTTACCCTGGCAAAGCCTAGTGTAATTTTAGGGGGGGGAAATGGACCTTTACTGGAACAGAGGGATTTCAGACATTGGTGAAAAGATCAGAAGTGAACAAGAACTTTGAAATATATTAGTACAGAAGAAAGCATAGATAAGGAGGAGGGCAGTTTTGTAACCTGTGGGGTTTGTTACACACTTTTAAGAAAAGTGAACCTTCTGAGACGAGGTTCATGGCTTCAGGTGGAATACTCTTAGTGCTCTGCTGGGTGTTTTGAAATGTTCTTTTTTTATGCTTAAGTTTTAAAAGAAAGAAACTTAATAGGCAATAAGCTTTTATTAAGTGCCTGCTATGTGCCGGGTTCTGTTTGAGCCTGGGGATACAAAGAAAGGAAAAGAACAGTCCAAGGCCTCAAGGAACACAGTCTAAGTAATAAACAGGTTCTTTAAAGTCCATTTAACAGTGGGGCATAGAGTATCTTATATTTTAAGGATCGAAATAAGAAATTTGTTGTGCTGCTCATATGTAAAAGAGATGTGTATGAATGTGCCCAGTGTGTACAGACTTTGATGCTGTAGGCAACAATGGTGGCATCTCCTTAGCATTTGCTTTTATTTCATATTAGAACTAACTCTTTGGGTTTAGTTGAGAACTTTTTTAGCTTAAGTTTGTTTTCTTTTTTGACAGGCTTTATGTCTTTGTATAAACAGCATAGTATTAATAGGAAGGGGGGTGGGTTTGGAATCAGAGGACCAGGCTCTGGCACTTGCTACCTCTGGTATAGCAATTCCCTTTATCTCTCCAGGCCCTCTTTACTCAGATTCTTAATCTATGAAATCACTGGGTTGGCTCTTTGCAGCTATAAATCCATATATGATTGTCATATCCTACAATTTGGGTTTGGCTAAAATGCAGAGCAATTGACCTTTCAGAAGTAATTAATTAAAACAACTTTTTAAAAAAACAAACCTCTTTTTTTCTTATGATTGAGGCTCCCTGCTTCATGGGTGGAGATTTGTAATGTAGGGTAGTGGTCTGTTTGCAGAGTCAGCACTTTTAAGCAATGATGTTTTCTTGCTCCTGGAGATCCAGTCCTATAGAAAGGATTGCTGCTAGTGCAGACTGCAAAAGGGACTTGATTTGTTCCCATTAAACTTTTGTTAAGAGTTACTGTTTGGGATTAGCTGTCATCATGAAAAAAATAGTGCCACAGAAATAGGAACTAGTTCTATCTGGTTTTAAATCTTACCTGAAGCAGGAGCATTGCTATACTTTTTGTGGACTCTAAAACTGTGTTTTAAATTTAGGCTTGCTGTAAGGAAACATTTCCTAAAAATTAGAGTTCCTTTTCTAGAGGAGGTTCTACCTCTTCCTCCCCTGTCCCCCCACTGCCATTAGAAATCTTCTAGCAAAGTCAGGGTCACTGCTTGTTGAGTGCATTGTATGTAAGATTCTTCTTGGGGAAGAGGTGGACCAGATGGCCTTCAAGGTCCCTTCCAACTCCGAAATTCTGTAGCGTGGGTGCCTAGTAAGGACTTCTGTATCTTGGAGCCTCAAAGCCCTTTCTTCCTTAGAGCAAACAGTTCAACAGGAAAAAGCCACTGTCAAACGGACACTTAAAACCTACATTTATGTAGAGCTTTACTATTTATAAATGCTTCCTCTCTACTGCCCTGTGATGTAGATCTGCAGCTAATAGTCATGCTTTACACTGAGGAAAGAGAGGCCAAGAAAGTTGACTTACTTTTTAAATTTAATTAGTCTAGAGTATGGAACATATTTTAGCCATTATTTGTACAAGTAAGATTTGGTATGTTTTTGTCATTTCTGCTTAGAATTGTTTCCAATCTACTTTTCCCCTCTTTTTTTCCCCTCAGATGAAAGGAGCATTGACTGAAATTATCCAGCTTGCAACCTTGGATTCAGACCCTTGGGTCTTAATGGTAGCTGATATTTTAAAATCCTTCCCAGATACCGGTTCACTTAACCTTGATCTTGAAGAACAGAATCCCAATGTTCAGGATATTTTAGGAGAGCTTAGAGAAAAAGGTACGTTGTATTTTCATTGAATTGGGGAATCTGGTTAGGTATGTTTTCTTCATTTAAAGTAGGTTGTCCTACTTCTGTCACAGTTGACACCTTGTAGTTCAAGCAATTCCCCTTTTTACAAGTAAAGGGGAAATACAGGGTTTAAGTTCTCCAGACACACAGTCCTGTGCTCCTAGAGAAAACAAAATAAAAACCTAAGACTTAGGATTTTAAGTTGGTCTGTCCGAGGTTACAAACTTAAAACCATAGCGTCTTGAAGTTGGAGGCAGTCTTAGAGATCACGTGGGCCAATTCCCTTAATGATCCATTGTGGCATCGGTGGTGTCCTCAGTGCTTATTTGCTCTTAATGACAGTCAGAAGCTCACTGTGCCTCTTCATCCTGTGGTTCTGGTCTGAGCTGTCCCATGGATTCTTTGCAGAAGACTTCTGTCTATGTTGTCTTCTCACCATTGCCCTCTGCCAGCCTTCGTGCTTGTTCATGCTGTGTGATTGGTTCATCTGCCTTTCTTGCCCTACCTTCCTTGGATGTGTCTGCATTTCTCTTATTTTAAAATAGTTGAATTGGTCATGGGGGAAGAGGGGGGAACAAATGACAGCAGACAGACAGCCTGTGGGAAGACATGAATGACACTTGCCCAGGATGGGCAGGCATGGCTGGGTCATAGCTCACATTGTTGGAGAGGTTGTTCACGTCAGTTAGATCATGGACCCAGTAGAGCACCAGTGTCCACTTGGGCAGAAACAGGGGCCCCTAAGCCACGCATATGGATGTCTTGAAGGGGGTGGTGTGTAACTTAGTTTTGAAATGTAGTATCATCTGTATTTTGTTATATTTTTATTTTATTTTTTTAGAATAGTTCCCAGTTCCATTTTATTCTAGTTTGGGCGACACTTGGTACATGGTGGGTCATGCAGCTCATGGGCCATGTATCTGACATCCCTGTTCTAGAGTAAATATTGCCCCCTGAGGCTTTACTAATTTTTTCCATACTTTAAGGGCTGTGTCTCCCTTTTGTATATTAGGTTGGAATGGATAGCCTCTCTGTAGACTTCAGAATGTTTAAGAACTCCATCAGTCTCCCTCCCCCCCCAAAAAAACCCCAAACCTTTGTTTTTCTTCCTAAAGCATCCAAGTCTTTTTTAGTTTCTCATATTAGGAAATGGGGAGGACAATGAACAAGGCTGTGAGTTGTATGTCGTTACTGACAGTTGTAGTCTCGTTTCCCTCTAGCTAAAGAGCTCCTTCCTTGATCAGTGCTGTTAGCATATGGAAGTTCTTGATGAGCCTTGGCTCAGTGGATAAATGACAGGACTTCTCAAACACAGTTTCATTTCATAAGGAACTGTGTCCAAGGCAGAAGCTCTTATTAGACAAATACTAACCTTTGGATTAAGTAAGAGCTATTGTAGAATCTTTTTTGTACGCCAGGGTAATTATGCACCCCTGAGAAGCAAAAGGTGCTAAAGATTATTTACAAAACTAAGAGATAGTATGGGTGTTAGATTTATAACCTTTACTATATTTGATTGATTTCTTGTTTCTGAAATCACCAAAGTTATCTTGCATTTCTCTAGTTACTTTGAACTATATATTAATTTCTGATTCATTGATTGTGGTAAAGGTGACCACAAAGTGAAGCTTGTAGGTGAGATAATACACCTTTCTGTTATGCGGTTAGAATAAACTACAAATTTTATTGTGATTTACCTTATATATCAACTGTAGGAGAACTGCGTTTCCTAATGTATTGTCTTGGTCTCTACTGAACAGTTAGCGAATGTGAAGCATCTGCTATGTTGCCTTTGGAGTGTCAGTACTTGAACAAAAATGCCTTGACCACACTTGCTGGACCACTCACACCCCCTGTGAAGCATTTTCAGCTGAAAAGAAAGCCGAAAAGTGCCACTCTGAGAGCAGAGCTCTTGCAGAAATGTAAGTGGGGGTATATATCTACGAAAGCAGGCGCCTAGAGTGTGTGTGCAGTAGAAATCTCATTAGGTTGTATTTTTATATGTGGAGGGGGAGGGGAATGTTTTGTATTTTAAAGGGAAAG
Organism: Gymnobelideus leadbeateri; assembly: GCA_011680675.1. NCBI lineage: Eukaryota > Metazoa > Chordata > Mammalia > Diprotodontia > Petauridae > Gymnobelideus > Gymnobelideus leadbeateri. The sequence continues at coordinate 17,918 of WOXC01000961.1, read as the reverse complement.
TAAACAGGACTGCTTTGGTTCAGTTATATGATGACCTTTTGTTCTTTTTCAGAAGCTCCCTTGAATGTGTGGTTAAAGCAACCAGGTCTTTTTCTCATAAAAGCAAAATTAGAACAAGTTAACTTCCCGGCAGGAAGTCTCAGCATCCACTTTGTTCTTTCACTGGTTTAGATTTAGAAAACCAAGGAAGGTTGTTATATGATTTGTTTGGGCTAGAAGGTCCCAGAGAGATCATCTTTGGACAGTTGCTAAACTCCATAAATTCTAAGTGTGCTTTCATTCATCTCTGTATCCTCAATGACTAGCATAGCACAGTGAGTGGCATATTCTCTTAATAAATGTTTGTTAGATTGAATTGACAGATAAAGAAACTGAGGCCCAGAGATGTGTGAGACTTGCCTTAAAGTTCCACAGTGGGCTTGTGACAGTCTCCTGCTTTGGCCCACATTACACAGGAAGTAGCATACCATCACATTCAGTTAAAAGCTCCCTAAATTATATTTTTGTTTGTCGGGGTCCAGAAATGTGATGTTTATTACTGTGGAGTACTCCCTCCACCAGTGAGCAGCTTGGAAAATTGCTTGGAGCCTTGGCTCCATGAGTGGTGAGACTCGTGAAGCACCAGCAGAGTCTGCTTCATAAGGAGCTCTTATCAGACAGCAGCAGATACTGACTTTAGGAGCAGGCTCTCCCTCTCCTCTCCACTGCTCTGTGAGCATGGCCCTGGAGCGCTGGGATCCGGCCTGGGTTTCCATAACCATGTATCTGAGGAAGGACTTGAACCTGGCTGACTCCAAAGCTGTCCTCAGCCTTCTATGTCATGGGCCTTTCATAGAGTACTTCACCATATCATATATTTATCCTGGAAGACCATCCTTATTTTAAATTGGGGGAATCTCTGTAGGAGTGCTGGATTAGAATCTGGCAGATTGGGTTCCAATGCCAATTCTGTCACTTAACTGCCTCTATGACTTTGGCTGGGCACATAGGTTCTCTGGGCCTTTTTCTCCTAATCTGTAAAATTGGGGGGTGGGGCAGATGGATTCTAAGGTCCCTTCTAGCTCTGAATAGATGATCCTATAAGATTTGAGGATAATTGAGGAAAGGGGCTTATTTATTTTTGTAACTTTGGGGTTTTCTTGTGTATTAACAATGCAATATTCACTATGCCTATGGCAATTATAAATAGGCTTATGTGGTTATTAATCACAAAATATATCAGTCTCTCTATATGGGGGATAAAGCCAGAGAATTTATTAAAATACCAAATAACCGAGTCCCAAAACCAGAAAGTCAAAGCCATCAGGGTAGTTATGAAATTGGCACAAGTAGTTAACATAGTACAACCACATTCTTAAGCCTTCAAAACAGAACAGGCTACTTCAGGCAAAGGTCCTTCTCTCCCGACTCTCAGCAACTGCTCAGCGTCCAGGAAGCGAGCTCACAACAGCTCCGGCCCCCCGCAGTTCCAGTTCCCGGCAGCCCCCAACAAGAGTCCTTAGCAGAAATTCTGGCTGGCTTAAAAAGAGATTTGGGCCTCCACCTCTACCTTGGCTGCTGCTGCTGCTGCTGCTGTTGCTGTGGCCACCAACAGTCCCCAACGGAACTCTAGCTTTTTTTCCCTCTTACTCTTGCCCCGCCCCTTCCTGCTATGTCAGCAAGTCCAATGGGACATGGAAGATCTTTAAATCCCATAACCCTTACATCTTGAGCCACAGATTATTTCAGTTTGGCACTTAAGCTTTTTACCTGTTATAAAAAGTGTGAACTGTTTTGTAAAACTTAGTTTTTCCGGATACTTGTCAGAGTGAAATAGAAATCTGTTGTGGGTGGTATTGCTGCTGGGGGAAGTGGCAGGAAAAAAAGTTGGATTTTGTGTGTCATAAGAAACTTGCTTAAACAGAATGGCTGGGGGAATAAGATGTTTTGGTTAATTTAATAGTCTGATATTCCCAAATGAGAAATAAAAATTTTCAAAGAGTTAGACTAAAATATGCTAACAGAAGCACTTGTTTTAGAAGGCACTTGAGAGCCTTAAAGTGCCTTATGTGTTTCATACCTCCCTTCCAGTGATTTAGTGCTTCCCCATCAGTCCCCAGGCCTCCTTTGTGCAACAGCTGTGTTGTCCTGGCCCCAGCAGTGCTGCCTGCTTGTATGACCATCACCCCCTCTCTTTTCTCTAGCTTCAGGGTATGCTGTGCATGCACTGCCCTACCTTTACTTCTTTTCATAACTCAGTTATGTGGTGTCTAATATCTTGTTGTTGTTGCCTAGATTGACATTGGAATATGGTTTGGAGGAAGAGATGGGGGTGATGATAAATCACATTTATTTATCATTTTCAGATTTTGCCAAGCACAGTGCTAAAAAATATGCACTGCATCCATTCATCTCCGTTCCATTTGTGAGCTAAAAAAGACACTACTACCAGTGATAGATATAATCATTGTGCTAGTGATAAGCCTCTATGAGAAAAGAGCTGTTAAGGTTTGAGTTGTAATTAGAAATATTGAAGAACCAGTGCTGCCAAAAACTGCCCACAAATTTCCTTTGTATTCTTTGGCTTTTTGGAAATTTCTTTTTATTCTCATCTTCTTCTAGCTTAAATTTATTTTTTTTCAGGCACCAGCATTCAGGAATAAAACACACATACTGATTTTTAAAAATGATGTTACACTAGGCTCTTCTGTTCCTGTCTCATTGCAGTTAATCAGTATCTTGGCTCTTATGGTTTAAGTAGGTTTCTTTAGGCTGACCTTACCGAATATCCACTGGAAGAGGCATTCAAATCCCAAATGACCATTCCCAGTAATTTGGTCCACCTTGAAGTGAGATTTCCTTTACAAAAACCTGCTTCTTTAAGCTTTTCTCAGACTTGTGTTCTAAATGAGCAGCAGGTCATTGTGTTCAGAAAAGCAGTTATGTGGGACTAGATGTTTGTGACTCATGCCTTTTCTTTTGTAGCCACAGAGACTGCCCAGCAGCTCAAGAAAACAGCTGGAGTACCTTTCCACGCCAAAGGAAGGGGACTGGTCAAAAAAATTGATACCACAAGTAAGAGTTCCATAACTTCTAGTGTTTAAATTGGAGACAAGATGTTTGTAGCACAGGTGAAGGCATCCCTATCTTATCTCTGGGTGTTTGTAAGGAAGAGGTTTGTGGATTGCCCCATTGTCCTATGTGGTAGTTTGATTTGAAGATATTTTTTTCCCATTTAGAAAATTCAGTCAAATCCATAAAACCTATGAAACATAAAATTGGCATTAGTTTTCTAAACTGCATCAGTTACACATGATAAGACAAGATGAATTTTATAAACCTTTCACATATAGTCATTGCCTGCAAAGATGTGTCAGAATATGTAAAGAAAAGTGCACATTTCAGTCTCAAGCTTGCCCATCTAACCTTATTCCTAGTAGGACCCATACTGTGTTAGATTGAATTTCTAGTAGTTCATAGGTATATCAGTAATTTGCTATTATTACCTTGGTGGTTATATTATAATTGTATGGTATGTTCACCCAAATAATCATATGCAGATGACCAGGTTAATTAACTAAGAGATACAGAGCTATCAAACCACTCAACTTGCTTTTTCAAGCTTGTCTAGTCCTATTTTTGTATAGCCCATAAGGTAAGTATGTTTTATGCAATTTAAAATAGAGTTTTTGTTGTGTTTTAAAATTTTGAACTCAAAACTCAAAAAAAACCTATAGTTTGCATGTTCCTGTTTTAGAGCCACACCTTCCACTAAGACTACTTGTAGAGTGTTAAAACAGGAGTTTTATATTGCTTTTTTTATCTCTTGGTTGTATTTTCACTTTACAATGAAATATTAATTAAATATTGTAAGATATTAAATTAAATATTAATTAAACATTGTAAGATATTAAATATATCTTACCTTTGGGTGGGGCTTTAGAATATGACTTGTAAAAGTATTTACCATTGCTCCATTTGTCTCCCTCCTTCTTTGTTATCCCCTTTTAGCACCTCTTAAAGGCATCCCAAAACAGGCTCCTTTCAGAAGCCCAACCACACCCAGTGTTTTTAGCCCTGCTGGAAACCGGACTCCAATCCCCCCCTCTCGAACCCCTCTACGAAAAGAACGGGGAGTAAAGGTGGGCAAATTGTTTTGGACTTCTTTAGATTTCTGCCTTCTTCTACCAAATAGTAGCCTTTGAAGCAAAGTCATGTTATTAGCTGTTCTCTGTTTTAATAAAGGTTTTGGATTTTGGTTTTTTTGGCAGTTACTAGATATTTCAGAGCTGGATATGGTTGGTGCAGGCCGAGAGGCAAAAAGAAGAAGAAAGACTTTAGGTGTGTATGATGGAAACCCACCTCCTCTCTACTAAAGGATGTTTGAAAACTTTACTTTGGCTTTTCAAGGAATTGGAGAAATGCCATGCTGCAGAGGAGTGTAGAACCCTAGGATTACAGGATTTCAGAGCTGGGAAGAATCCTTTTCCCTTTGCCAAGGAGGAAACTAACACCCAGAGAAGGAGAAAGGGAAGGGGAATGGGAATCCTCTCAGTCTGTAAAGTGAAGGGCTTAGAATCTATAACTGGCCTCTAGCTCAATTGATTTTAGACTAAATCACTTCCTTGAAGCATGCATTTCTTGCTGTCCAGTTGTAATTTGATCCCTAACAAGAGACTTGTTTTTCATATTTTATTTTACCACAAATTATAGTGGATCTTTGATCTCATCCATATGGGTCCTCCTTAGTGCAGACTACCATCCTCCAGATGGAGGTCTTTAACTTGTTTTTTTATTGGCAGTTGTGTAGTATTGAGGTCATCCTTCTATTAATCCTGCTGTCTTTCTCTGTGACAGCCTTCACCTCCTTTTCTGGTTGACAGGCAGCTCCATCTCTTATAACACTTCATGTGCTTATGGGCTGCATGCCATCTGCTTATGTGGGAGAAACAGGAGCAGAGGATGTGGAGAATCACATCAGTCAGAGAGTATCTCTAAACATTAATTTTTCTCCTTATTGATAGTGTTCTATGAATTGGCAACAAAAGTCAATCTAAGACAGAAAAGATTACCCTTTGCAAACATTAGAGAACTATATAAATGTGGGCAGCTTTTAGCGCTCTAGTGTGGGCCTTTTATTGAGTATATTAGGGTGACCTTTGGAAGTTAGCTTGAGGTTTAAATTGAGTTTTAAGCAAATAATTGGTTCGGAGATTTCAAAGCAGTCTTGAATTGAACACACATTATAGTACATAAAATTTCAAAGTCATACTTTCTCTAGAAAGAGCTGGATTTATTTCTTGCTTATGTAGAATATTTTTAAAGAAATAGTTTACTTAGACCTTTTTTTTAAAAAAAATCATCAATAGATACAGAAGTTGTGGAAAAGCAAGCCAAAGAAGAAACTGTTGTCGAAAATGCTACTCCTGACTATGCTGCTGGCCTTGTCTCTACCCAGGTTGGTCTTAACATCATCTATATATTTAATGATAAGCTTCGTTAAAGTTCTTTGAAGTTAACTTGGCCTTTTTATTCTGGCAAAAGTATAGTTTTAGGGGCAGCTAGGTGGCATAATGAATAGAGTACTGACCCTGGAGTCAGGAGGACCTGAGTTCAAATCTGGCCTCAGACACTTAACACTTATTATCCATGTGACCTTGGGCAAGTCACTTAACCCCAATTGCCTTAACTCCCCCCCTCCAAAAAAAAAAAAGAAAGAAATATAGTTTTAGACTCTAACTCATGAGCTTTTGCTGATACTCTTATTTCTGCAGTCCATTAAAGGATATCAAATATACCATTACATTTATTTTATTTTAAGACACTCAGCTCACATGGAAAAGGATCTTCTCTAGGCTGGTCATGACCCAGATTTGACTTGTGAGATACATATGGAAATATCTGTCTTTTTTCCCTGAAAGGGGGAGAGGATTGTATCTCCTGCTCCTCTTCTGAAAATGATCAAATAAACCTACCAGCAGTCTTAGTCTAGCAGAAAGAGGGATTGCACTAGCTATGGTCACACTGTGCGAAATTATCTTACTTTGAACCCTGATTTCCACTTTTTTCAAGGTTGTTAGAAGGATAACAATATCTGGCAAAATGCTTCAGAAAGCTAGAAGCCATAGGTATATATGAAGTTGTGAGACTAGCAAATGGAGATATGAGATATTTGGAATTGTGGGGGAATGTAACTTTTTAAAATTTAAGATCAGTCTTTTTTGCAGTTAGTTATATAACCCAAGAGGAATTTCAAAAACTTTTACAGAAACTTGGTTCTTTGAACAATGAGCCTGCACTACCTTCTACAAGCTACTTGCCTGCAACTCCTAGTGTGGTTCCATCATCATCCTACATACCAAGCTCTGAAACACAGCCAGGTGAGTCGTCTTTTATTTGTATCACTCCTTTAAATGCTTTTCTGGATATCTAGTTATGTTCACTTAAAAGATATTCTTTCATTCAGAGGAAGAAAAAAGTATCTTCTCATAATAAATCTGTCCAGGTCAGTGCCATTGGTACAGAACCATGAAATTTTATTTTTGTTTTTTAACTGAATGAATGTATTCAGTAACATGCTGAACTTTTAGGAGTAACAAAAAACATAGATCCTGAATCTAATATGGGAACAGAGAATGATATTAGCTGATTAATGGGATGGGAAGCCAGATAGCCATAATTTGAAAAGCGAGGGGGGGCAGGGGAAGAAGTAGAGGAAATGAGTCTGGCTCTCCTGTTCTAGGTGTTTGGCTGTGAAAGGGAACAGAAAAGAGGGTGGCAAGATGAAAGGAAGTTGTGTTTTTTAGAGACAACATGACAGGCATGTTTGTGGGCAGGAGACAGAGAAGGACCAGCTACCAGGAGGGAAGGGAAACAGTGTAGTCAAGAGCCAAGAAGAGGGGCCACCTTTACGTCAGAGATTGGAACAAAGGAGGGCAGAGCAGTGGGGTGAAGGAGTTGTGTTTAGGGAGAAGAAAGAGCTTGGGAGAGCTGGCCTCTGCTCAGTGAGGGAAGAGGTAAGGCCTCCTCTGAGAGGATGGGGTGGGAAGCCGCAGGAAAGAGGCTTGGAGGAGTTGTTACCGGGAGTGTGCTAGTCTGAGAAGAATCAAAGAATGGCCATGCAGCAGTGAGGGCCAAGACGAGATTGGGTGTGAGGTGAGCTCACTCGTTTGCTCAGTTAGCACAGCTGTGACATCCAGGATGGCCTCAGCAGGATGCACGTAGCAGAGCTGAAGGTGGGGTGTAGGGGAGGAGCTACAGAGGAGAGTGAGGCTGTGTGGGCACAGTGAGGAGGAGCTTCAGAGTGGTGAATCGTGGAGGTGGACTGGTTGTGGGCCATCCCCCTCACCCCCCACTCCAGGACAGGTCCCCGGCACCTGGTTCCCAGTCGTCTCCTGAGAAGCATTTGCTGAGATGAGGGAAGCAGCCCGAGGACTTGGTGACGAGCCTTGCTGTCAAGAGGCTGAGTGCGTGTCCTTTTCTGATCAGAGACTTAGAGCCGGGAGGAGCCCACTGAGGCTCCCTCTCATTTGACAGACACCCCCACCCCTCTCCTGGCAGGCTAGTTGGCTCACAGATGGCTGCTTGTGTGCTGTATTCTTTGTACTTTCAGGGAATCCAGGCCTTGCCTGTGATCTTTATGGCTTCATTTGTGTTCACCTCAAGTGCCAGCTAGAGTCCAAGCTGGAAGCCAGGGGACCTTGTGGGGGGGTGGGGGAGGGGGGGAAGGAGAGGTGCAGACCAGCACCGATCCCACTGGTCTGACTGCTGGCTGGTCACCCATCTTGTTGCCCTTCCACTTGCTGTTTTATTCTGCTTTCAAAGGCCTCTGCCTCTTTTGAAAAGCTCTCAGTCAATTTTGAGTGATGATATTGAGAAGCATTTTGTATTAGGCATGAGATTATATTTCTGTATCTTTAACTTTATACCTGCAGCTCCTTCGGCTCGAGAGGCATTGCAGACCATCCGGCAGCCGGACGAGCCGGCCACCCCAAACACTACTCTTCCCGCTCAGTTCAAACAGAGGACACCCATGTACAACAGCAGTGCCAGCCCTGCTCCTGCTGCTGCTGCTGCGCCTCCTACCTCACCTCTGACCCCTACTACTCTGCCTGCCATTGCCCCTGCAGCCCAGGCTCCTCCAGTGGTGCCGCAGACCCAACCAGCCCCACAGCCACAACCCAAGAAAGGCCTGTCGCTCACGGTGGGTCTGCTCTTCCCCTTCCCCTTCCCCCGCCCCCTCAGAATCTCCGACTCCCTCCAGACTTGAAAGATACACTTAAGAAGCCACTTTCTTTTTTTTCTCCCAATTTTTTAAACTTTTCTGTTAAAGTTTTAAGTTCAAATTCTATCCTCCCTCCCCTTCTGCCTCCCTGACATGGTAAGCAATCAGATATAGGTTATACTTGTGCAATTATGTAAAACATTTCCATATTAGGTAAAGTTTTCTACAACAATATTCAGATAAAAGAAGATGAAAGAAAGTGAAAAACAGCATGCTTCAGCTTGTATTCAGACAGTATCACTTGGAAAAGGCCTTGGATCTTTCTGAGCACATTGTGGTTGTGGTTTGTCCTTCATTCTTGAAGAGGACCATGACGTCAGGACTTGCGAGTGAATTGGATTTAAGTGAGGGAGGGTGTGCAGAATCGCCAGCCTCACTCACTTCCTGAGCAATCTGGGTTCAGTGGCCAGATGTGGATCAGGATGACTGAGATGGCCCAGGATGTAGTGGGAGACCTGGGCCTTTTTGAGCTAAGGTCTTTCCAACTTTGACTTGAAGTGATTAGGGCTGTTTAAGAAGTGAGCCTAGGGATGGCTCCTCTAATTAAATAAAAAATTAAACTGGGAGGGGAAGACCCTCAGGGTTGCTTCTGGACAAAAGAGAAACAATTACTATTTACATTCACTCTGAGCCAATGGGGCCCCAAAATTACTAAGTGGTGTTTGGTCAGGGATCCATTGTTGGCCTACTAATGAGAGCCAGGGTGAATTGGGTTTAAGGCATGGTCTTTGAGAAAGAAATTTAGCCAATAAACCCCAACATGTCAGGGAGGTTTTGGCCATCAAAATTTGCCTTCCTTTGAGCAGAGCCCCCTCAGGTAAGGAAGGGCAGGATACTCCATGGGGGCAGAGTGGTGCAGGGGGCAGCTCAGATTGTTGGTCTGGTTTGTCTGTTCTCCAAGAGGACCATGGCACCAAGGAGATGAAGGACGTGACTTGCAAGTGAGGGAGGGCTGTGCCAAGTCCCCAGCCTCACTTTCTCCTCCCTGGGAGCCCATGATTTTCATCAGTTAAATGAGAGGTTCGTGAACCTTGGGAGCAAACTAGAGGAGGCGATCTCTCCTCAGTCTCCTCCAGCTCAGCTTGTCTCTGCGATTTTGAAGGTTTTAAGTTTGTGGCTGAGTTACTGAATTAAAAAAAGCTCGGAGGTGACCCTTCAGATGCTGCTGTAACAAAGTGGACTGGCATTGCAGCACCTTCCTGCAGGCCCACACTGCTGTCTTCTAGTGAGGATCCCCTTGTGACACATCCGTGACCATTAAAGCACGTTCCCTTCAGTTCCTCAGAGCCTGAGTCCCCATATGCTGCTGGCATCTCTGTGTACAAATTCTACTTCCTAATGCTTATGGAGGGTCTCATTCAAAGACTTCTCCTTGTGGTTGAGTCTAGAAGAATGTGAAATCCAGATGTGGTTCCCAAACAGGAGGAGACGTCAGAGCATGTTTAGTCCAATCTATACATGAATAAAAATGCACTCAGTACGGGGTGGCGAGGTGGCGCAGTGAGTAGAGCGCTGGCCCTGGAGTCAGAAGGACCTGAGTTCATATCTGGCCTCAGCCACTTAACACACACACAAACAAAAACCTAGCTGTGTGACCTTGGACAAGTTATTTAACCCCAGTTGCCCTCCGGAAAAAAAAAATGCACTCAGTAAAATCTGACCAAGCTTCCATGCTGCCTACCAGGGATGGAGAGCTCCCAGCTATCTGAACCTATTTCCACTTACATGAAACCCAAATTAGCTCTCCAGCCTCCACAGCTTGCTTCCAGTTCTATTCTTTCAGACTGAGAGAAAAGTCTAATGTGTCTGCCCCTGACAGCCCTTCAAATACCCAATGACAGCACGTGTCCCTTCTCCATGGGCTCTCATTCGGCAGGCTCTGCCATCTGCCCTGCCCTCCCACTTTGCCAGTGTTTCTCCTAAAATGTGGCTCTCAGACCTGAACAGAGCACTGCAGATGTGGCCTGACCGTAGCAGAGCACGACCGACCTGTCCTCTCCTTTCTTCAGGTCTCTTCCTTTGGTGGCTTGCTGGCGTCTAGCCCCTGAAAGTCAGCGCTGATGAACGGGCCTTTCACTTGGGAGCTTTTAGGCAGTTTGTTAGTTGGGGGAAGTGGGTGTTGTGGAAGAGAGAGAGAGTTCAGACAGTAATGACCAACTTCGTGGTGAGGGAAAGCTGGATGGGGATTCAGAGAACTTGGGAGTTAAATGACCTAGATTCTCAATGGCCCTTAAGCCCCTTCCAGCACTAAGTCTGTGTTCCCATGCAGCAGTGAACAGATACTCTGGCAGTTTTGAAATGTACTGGAGGGAAGAAAAGAATTAGAACAGGAGAGAAAAGAACACCAGCACACAAGATTCACTTTGTCACTTCCAGAAAGATTAGTGGCCTGCGTGCAAATGAACTTAGTCCTTATTTTTATTGAGAATGAGGCTGGGCTTTGAGAGTTGACTACAGTTACTTTGTGAGCTCTGGGACTCCTCTTTCCACTGATGCTCTTCAGGAAAGTCTCCACATTGTTGTGAGTGGTCGTGGGTGTCGGTGTTTATAGGGCGGGGCCTCTGTGCCCTCCTCCTGGCTGGGCCAGGCAGGGCAGCTGCCCTTTTAGTCACCACACCTGGCCTTGAGGTTTCTTCAGCCTAGATGTGTCAGAGCTCACACCCAGATGCTGAGAGGCCAGGCTCCTTCCTCCAACAGGGCTGTTCATTGTAATGTGGCTGGCTGCGCTCCAGGGCCTTTGGAAGAACTTCATTTAGACTTCAAACCAGAGACAAGTTTTCAGATCAGCTAAATTGTGGTGGCTCTTCCCCCTGATGTATCTGTGTTTATTCTCTTGTTTGTAGCGGGAGCAAATGTGTGCTGCACAAGAAATGTTCAAGACTGCCAACAAAGTGACCAGGCCCGAGAAAGCGCTCATCCTGGGCTTCATGGCGGGATCCAGGGGTGAGGAGGCATTCTCTCTGCTAAACTTTGAGGGGCTTTAGTTTTTTGTTTTTTTTTTTTCAGTTATGTAGAAAGATGGTTGCATCATTCATTTTTTACGAGATTTTGAGTTCCAGATTTTTTTCCCTCCATACCTTTGAGGAGTTTTTATGGTCCGTTTGTCTGTGAAGTAGATTTTCATTTGTGTTTATGATTGTGTGTATCCCCCACCTTTGGACTAAACAAGTCCAGCCTCCACCAGGTTGGCTGGTCCATTTGATACCTGTAATAGAGCAGAAAGGAGTGTAAGACTTCAAGGATCTGTGGTTTCTGGGGAAGATCCCCTCCTCCACTCCCCTTCACCCCTAAGGGTAGATCAGAGCCTGAGCTCATCTTGGACCCTGACCTCATACATTACTGTGAGCAGACAACATTGTTTCCCCTCCCGCTGCATTCCTGGTGTTGAGCCTCTGAAGCCTTCACTAACTGAGAGCCCTGTGGCAGCTTGTACTCCAGCCCTTGTAGCCCTTGAGGACACGGGGCCACCTGCCTCCCCATGAGGGCACTTCAGAGAGCTATGTAAATCACCTCAGTCTTCTGGGCTGATGTTTCCTTATGCAGGAAAATTGCGTAATGACAGTTACTTAAAACCACTATATGTTTTGTCTTCTGGTGCATTCTGAGCGAGGTAGGAGATGACCTCTAGCTTACTATTCTCTGGGAGATGAGCTGAATGGGCTCAAGTTTGCAGCACACATTCTAAATCCTTTCCTCTTTTTTCTGATGTTTGTTGTCTGTGCAGAGAACCCTTGCCAAGAGCAAGGCGACATCATTCAGATCAAGCTCAGTGAGCACACGGAAGTCCTTGACAAAGCTGACGGCACAGGGAGCACCACCATGTTAGTTGACACAGTCTTTGAAATGAACTATGCCACTGGCCAGTGGACCAGGCTCAAGAAGTATAAGCCCATAACCAATGTTTCCTAGAGGACCCAGGACAAGACTACGGGGACCATGCCAAGCATAGGCAGCCACCTCTGCTGCAGAGAAAGCTGTCCACGCTCGTTTCTTCTTCCCTGCCAGCCCCCCTCAGGAGTGTGCCCTCATGACAGCTGCACAGACTGAGGCCTGCTATGGGAGGGTTTCCATGATGAGAAAGACGGGTTGAGTGTGCTGGGTCCTAGTCCTTCCTCTGAGAACTTCCTTTCCAGCCGAGCAGTGCTCCATTCCAAACTCGGGGAGGAAATACAATTTATGGGATTGCTTTCACATTTTCTCTTAAGCCGAGAGGATAAATTCCCTGCGGATATGCACGACTTTGTGCTTTAGTTCATTTTGCTAGGAAAAAAATGTCATGTGAGGACAGTTGGGGAATCCCGTGCAGTCTGAATGTATTAGTGCCGGTGCGCTGTAAGATAGGGACTCCCAGAAGGAGCATTAATCTCTCCTAGACACCCCATTTACCCCTTAGTATTGGGACGTCAGATATTGCCAAAACTAGCACTCATACTGCTTGCAAGCTGATTGACCCTTTGCCCTGCTGGCAGTCTGGCTGAACATCGGTGGCATCTGCCTAAGACTTCCAAGGGCCAGAGCATCGAGAAAGGTCCTGTAACTTTGAGGAGGCCAGGGTGTGTGGTGGGGTGGCCTGTTAGACCAGTGTTTGGACTTAGCCATGCTCAGATGTGAGAGTTTGCTTTTGCCTGGAGACATAGCAAAGAGGTGAGAATGTCAATGAGAAGAGCTATAAGAATGTTGATCAAAAGTTACTGAGACTGAAGGCTAGGTTAATTTTTATCTGCACAGGCTACAGCTAAGAATGCCATTGTGGGCCATTGAAACGGCCCCAGGAGAGGATGGCCACTGAAGCAGCCCTTGCTTGCTGGGCAAAGCCTTTAAATCTTTGTGGGTGTGCAGTGGCCATGGCCCTCACTGCTAGCTTCTTCAGTCACATCAAGAGAGGCAGCAGTTTGATATAAACTGATAACTAGCTTTTCCTTTTTGGTTCAAGTTTGAAACAATCAAAATTTTTGGCTGGGGGCGGGCGGGGGTTAGAGCAATAATTCAGAGGTGCAGAGCCAAATTGTTACTCTGAAGATGAATGTTTACATGTGTGGAGCTTCAGCTGGCAGCGTCAGCATGAGGATGGGGCCCCAGCAGAGGCATCGAGGCTGGTGCTTCTTGGGGGATCATTTCAGAGCCACCCTGTGCTATCTGCCCACTCCAGTGTGTGGTGTCAGGTACAGCCTGTGTTAGTTTTCAGAGTGAGTCCTCTGGAATGAATGGTAAGGTTGGTTTTAGTTATTCTCGGGGGGAGGGGGAAAGAGGGAAGAGAAGACTCGGGGGTTTTTTAGATGTTTTGTTTTGTTTTGGGTTTAATGTTACATTTTGCAAAGCTAAATTTAACCAAAAAAAAAAAAGTTAGAGCATTTTCTTAATTTTAGTGACTGATATTCCTTGTTGGCCTTTTATCCAACTAAATTTTTTTAAAGAGAAATTCTGGTAATTGTTAACTGAGTTATTTTTTTATTAAGATGTATCTGTGTGCTAGTAGAAAGTTAGCTGCTTTGAACTGCAGGTGCTGGCTATGAGCATGGAACAGGAATAGTGTTTTGAGGCTTGCAGCCTTTGGGAGTGGGGGAGCTCTTCACCTCCCCTGATGTGGGCTCAGATCAAATTGAGGTTGACAGTGACCAAACAGGGCCACTCCCATCCTCCAGAATTGTGGTGGTGTCCATGGGGCCTCTGGATGGGCAGCAAGAGGATGCATAGTGAAAGTGAGGGTTCCTGAGGGGTGCTGGGTCCAAAGTTGGTCATTGGAGGACTACAGAGGCAGGGGATAGGAATGGCTGCAGCCCTCTGCAGAGGGGTCCCACTTCCTGAGTGCGTATGTATTAATATGTTCTTGTATTGCAGTAGATAACGAAATGCGTGGTCAGATTTAGAGAGTAAAGGGAACTGAACGGACCACCTTCCACATTTACAAAACAAAGACATGTTATTGCTGCCCCCTAGCAAAACAACTTATTTCTTTAACTTTCTCAGTTCAGCTGCTAATTTGGGGGGCAGGGTTAGTGTGGTTATGGTAGGGTTTGAAGCAAAAAGGCAACAGTAGTCCATCTGTTTTTGAAATAATTCTATTAGGAAGTTGCTAACACAGAAGATCCTCCATTCCTCGGTTGGATCAGTCCATATTGCATTAAGGGGCCATCACAGCGTCAGACAATTCAGAAGAACACAAGATGTATTTCCTGCATTTGATTCTCTAGGGAACAAGAGCATTTTGCTGTTTCATGAGAAAATGCTCTCACCCTTTGAAATTTGTGTTTGCTTTGGTGTGCTGCTGCCAGGCCCTCAGCAGCTTAACAGGGTCCCGAGAGCCAGAGGGCAGCACTTTTCCTGGAGCCATAGATGAGAAAATACGTTTTCCATCCTCTACCCTGAACTGAGGAATGGTTCCTCAGTCTGAATCGTGTTAACTACAGATGGGCTTCTCTGGCTGGACCACACATCTGGCTCCACCCAGGGTTTGCAGCCCTCAAGGCTGAGAAACATTTTTCAGAGCAAGATTTGACTGGTAAGAGTTAAAACATCAGCCGGCCAGACTGCCCCTATCCCATGAATCTGGTGCCTTTGATTATTTAAATAAAAAAAAAAAAGAAAAAGTCATTTTGTAAAATGTTTCATCTCCAGCAGAGCCCCTTATGTTTTCTATTTCTTGGTTTTTGTACAGTTGTAAAAATGTTACAGATCTTCTGTCTCTGGGTACGTATTTTCAGTGTAATACATACAGTCTGTATAATAAAAGTTTAGATTTTCTAAAGAAATTGTGTAAAGTTTTAAGCAACCAAAGGATGTTTTCATCAATTCTCTGGTTTACTTGGTTATGGGACAGTTAACTAAGTTGTGACCTCAAACATGCTTGCTGCTGAGGGGTTTGGGAGGGACAGGTCAGGGGAAAAGGGTCTAATAGGTGGGCAGCATCTTTTTTTTTTTTTTTTTATTTTTTTATTTTTGCCACTCTCTATACCCTTTATTTTAGTCAAGTCATTAGCAAGCATTTGTTAAGTACCTACTACATGCAAACCTTGGGGATACAAAGAAAGACAAATTAGTCCCTGCTATAAAAAAAAAAGCTCACAATCTGTATGCATGTAAACAATTCTGTATAAACAAGGTATAGACAAGATAAATAGAAAATAATAAATAGAAGGAAGGCATCAGCATTAAAGGGGAGAAGGAAAGGTTTCTTTTTTTTTTTTAAATTAATTTTTTTTTATTTTTTTTTTCTTTAAACAAATACTTTATTAACTTCTGTTTTACATCATTCATTTCCGCCAGATTTTGAGTTACAATCATTTTCCCCCCATTATTCCCTACCCAACCTCCCAGAATAGCAGTCCCACAAGATATCGCTTCCTCCAATCTGCTCTCTCCCATACCTTCTCCCATACCCCCATCGACTTTTCCATTAGAGGAAGATGAATCTTTGTGTCCCAATGCCTGCACATCTTATCTCCCAATTATAGGCAAAAGAGTATTAATAATAGTATTTATATATATATTTGAAACACTTAATGTTACGACCTCGAATTTCAGATCCATTTCCTTCCTCCCTTGTCACCCATTCCTTCTTGGGAGATAAGTAATTCAGTATATGTTGTACATGTCTAGCTATGCAAAACATTATCATAGTAGATATATTGTACAAGGCTGCTTATAATTCCCTCCCACTCATCCCACCCCCCACCTGGTCCATTCCCTACATGATCCTGTCCCTCTTCTATAGTGGGTACTTCCAACCTCCCCTCCCCCAAGGATGCCCTCCCATCCATCATCCCTCCTCTCATCCCCCTTCCCCCTATCCTGCTGCAGGTTGAGATATCCCATTTAGTATGTATGTCATTTTCTCCCTGAACCAAATTCAATGTGAATGTGGTTTTGCCTTTTTAGCCTTCCTTATTCTCCCCCTCCTTTGCACCCACTTCCCCTACATGAGATAGTTTACCCTACCATGTCTCTCCCCATCTCCTCTTGCCACTTTCCTCTCTCACCTCATAATTTCATCCCTTGAGTACTCTCCCTTCCCAACAAAATCAACCTATGCCTCTATCCATATATAACTGTAACCATATACACACACATTCACATATGTATTCATATGACCACACCCCCTTCTTCCATTATTTTCATAGTGAGAAAGATATCATCAGTCACAGATATTGCTTTTCCATATAGGAATGTAAATAGTTCAACTTTGATAAGTTCCTTTTGATTTCTTTTCCCTGATTACCTTCTCAGGCATCTCTTACTTCTTGTGTCTGGATGTCAAATTTTCTATTCAATTCTGGTTTTTTCCTCAAGAATGCTTGAAAGTCCTCTATTCCACTGAATGACCATATTTTCCCCTGAAACAAAATACTCAGTTTTGCTGGGTAGGTAACCCTTGGGTTCATTCCCAGGTCTTTTGCCCTCTGGAATATCATATTCCATGCCCTTCTCTCCCTCAGTGTAGAAGCTGCCAGGTCCTGGGCTATTCTGATTGTGTTTCCACAATATTGAAATTGTTTCTTCCTGGCCGCTTGTAGTATTTTTCTCCTTGATCTGGGGATTCTGGAACCTGGCTATAATATTTCTGGGAGTTTTCTTTTTGGGATCTTTTTCAGGAGGTGATCTGTGGATTCTTTTAACCTCTATTTTGCCCTCTGGATCTAAAACATCAGGGCAATTTTCCTTGAGAATTTCTTGAAGGGTGATTTCTAGGTTCTTTCTTTGATCATGGCTTTCAGGCAGTCCAATAATTTTAAATTGTCTCTCCTGGATCTATTTTCCAGGTCAGTGGTTTTTCCCATGAGATATTTCACATTTGCCTTCTAATCTTTCGTTTGTTTGGATCTGCTTAACAGCATCTTGATTTCTCATAAAGTCATTAGCTTCCATTTGCTCCAGTCTAACTCTGAAGGAATGAATCTCCTCAGTGAACTTTTGAGATTCTTTTTCCATCTGGCAAATTCGACTTTTTAAGGCATTCTTCTCTTCGTTGCCCTTTTGGGCCTCCTTAGCCATTTGAGTTAGTCTATTTTTTAAGGTGTTATTTTCTTCAGTCAGGCTGTTGACCCTCATTTCATACTTTTCCTGCATCCTTCTCATTTCTCTTTCTAATTTTTCCTCCACTTCTCTTATTTGATTTTTAAAGTCCTTCTTAAGGTCCTCTATGGCCTGCAACCCGCTCATGTTTCCCCTGGGGCTTTTGGAGCAGGACTTCTGACCTCACAGTCCTTTTCCCGCTCTATGCCCCCAAAATAGGAGTCTAGGGTTGCATTTTTCTGTTTCCTTTTCCTTGGCATGTTGCCACTTAATTACTTGACTTTTGGGCTTATTGCCACACTATGGCTTTAAGGCCAGATAGAGGAATTTTCTTCCCGAACGTGTGGGGGGCAACTTCCATTCCTGGCAAGCTGTAAACCCACCCACGACTTCCACCCTAGATCACAATCCAGATCCAGGGAGGTTAAAGCAAGAGCAATTACCCCCCAAGACTGATAGCTGGATCTCCCTACGATTTGCAGGCTGGGAGCTGGAGCTGCCTCTGAAAACTACAAAATGGTGTGTCTCCTCAGTGGCTTCTAGCCCCCAGGGGAGGGAGCCGATGCATTCCCTAAATACCGGTCCCAAAGTCCATAGGACACTAACCTCTTACTTTGTCCTAGGCATGCCTATGTTGATAATTCTG
>WOXC01000960.1:0-75168 GCA_011680675.1 Gymnobelideus leadbeateri | reverse complement strand
AAGTGAGTGAGTATGTGTGTGTGTGCTTTCTTTTGCAACATGGCTAATATGGAAATAGGTTTTGCATGATTTCACATATATAAATCAATGTCAAATTGCTTGCCTTCTCAAAGAGGAGAAAGAAGTCAGGGAGAGAATTTGGAACTCAATTTTTTTTTTTAAATCGAGTATTTAAAAAAATTTTTACATATAATTGGGAAAGATTTAGCAAAATAAATAAAACATTTTTTAAAAGAAAAAATTTTGCCAGTTCTCTCTCTGAAGGTAGACAGCATTTTTCATCATGCATCCTCTGGAACTATCCTGGATCTGTATATTGTTCAGTAGCTAAATCTTTCACAGTTGATCATTATAATATTGCTGTTACTGTCAATGTTCTGGTTCTGCTCACTTCACATTGCATAAGTCTTTCCAAGTTTTCTAAAACCATCCTGCTAAAAACATCATTTCTTAGAGCACAATAATATTCTATCACAATCATATACCACAACTTGTTTAGCTATTCCTCAACTGATGGGCATCCCCTTAATTTCAAAAAGAGCTGCTATAAATACTTTTGTACAAATAGGTCCTTTTCCCTTTTCTTTGATCTCTTTGGACCTAGCAGTGGTATTTCTGGGGCAAAGAGTAGGCACAGTTTTATAGTCCTTTGGTCTAGTTCCAAATTGTTTTCCAAAATGGCTGGACAAGTTCACAACTCCATGAGGAGTGTAGTAAGTTCCTACTTTTCCATAACCCCTCCAGCATTTGTCATTTTCCTTTTCTGTCATGTTAGCCTGATAGGTATGAGGTGTATCTCAAGAGTTATTTTAATTTGCACTTCTCTAATCAATAGGGATTTGGAGCATTTTTTCATATGACTACTGATAGCTTTAATTTTTTTCTTCTAAAGAACAGAATTTTTCAAAAAAACATGAACTGTTAATAATTACCTCGAAAAAGTTATACAACTTGGACAAAAGATACAAATTAAAACTGAGGTACTACCTCACATCCATCAAATTGGCAAAAAAATAAATTAAAACAATACAACTCAATGTTTGTGGGAGTATGAAGAGGCACATTTATTCAGTTCTAATCCAATGCAAGCTAGCAGAATCTTTCTAAAGGGCAATCTGGCAGCACGCCGTAAAAGTTACCAAAATAATTTGACACAGGAATTTTGACACCGGAATTTTGCCTGTATCCTGAAAATGTTGTCAAATGAATACATGAAAAGACATTTGTTAAGCAAAGGATATAGGACAGAAAAGACAGGACAGCCTCTACTTTCTAGAATCTCCCACCACCTGAGAATACGGGGGAAAGGGGACACACACTAGCTACAGAGCAAACCCAAGAAAGGGCCTTATGTACAAAGAGCTTCACAACCTCATGGATTTTCAAGAGCAAAAAGTAAAGAAAAGATGGAACCTACGTTCTCAACAGTAAAGGAAATGGTCAAATAAATTGTGGTATAGTAAAATGTAATAAAATGCTTAAGACAAATACAAGATACATAGAGACTTACAAAATAACAGAGAATGGAAAATCAGAGTAACAATAGACAGTATTTATATGTACTTCAAGTATTACAAAGACTTTACAAATAGGATCTCATTTGATCCTCACAAACCACCCTAGGAGGAGCCATTACTATCCCCATCACGGGAGGAAATGGAGGCAGGCAGACATGAAGTGAAGTGCCCAAGATCTCAGAGCTAGGACTTATCTGAGATGACATGAGAAGTCAGGACGTGCTGACATGAAGACCAGTGGTCTGTGCAATGGGCCCCTTAGCTGCCTCTACCAAAAGCATTACAGGAACAGAGTATATAGCAACTTATTAAGGAAAAGAAAAATGATTGGAAATCAGTGGACAAAATCTTGATGAAGGCAGAATAACTAAAAAATTTTATTTTATACATCAAAAATAGCCATTCAAATGATGTAACGCAAGTTGAACTAGTTGTAATCTTTGATGTTATTTATGATAACAGCTGGAATCCCAGCTCCACCACTGACTTCCCTGTCTGCTCCCCTCCCAGGACTGCTCTCCTCAAATGGCTCTGTATTCCCTCTTTGGGTCCACCTTTGGGCACTCCCAGTAGAGGCCAGCTCTTGGAAAGCAGACAAGGTCAAGGTCTTCAGCCTCCCAGTCAAACAAGGGTCTTCTGGAATATACCACATACCACAACCATCTTTAATGGCCCTTGACCTTCAGCAAGCCACTTAACTCTACCTGTTTCTTTTTCTATAAAATAAGAATTCAGATCATTACTCACTCACCAAGCAAGATGGCAAAGATGGCAGAGAAGCAGTCTCTGTTGAAGAGGCTGCAGAGAAGAGGCACAACTGAGACTGGTAGAGGTTGTTTTTTCCAACCATCACTGAAAATAATTTGCAATTATGCAAAAAAAATTTTCTTTTGTTTAGAAAGTGACTGAAATGTCACCCTTTAACCCTAGGCATTTACCCCAGGGGGACAAAGTCAGAAAGGTCCAATATACGCAAAAACTTATATAGCAAAACTTCTGGAGCCTCAAACCAACTGAAACAAATAATTTTAATAATTAATGGAATTTAAATTTAATCCTAATTATTTAAATGAAGTTAATTTTAATTATTTTATTGAATTGAATTCAAATTGGGTGAAGGACTAAATAGCTGCTGTACATGAATGTAAAGGTCTATTCCCTGTGCTCTAAGAAATGATGAATATTAACTGAGAAGCAGGAAAAGCCCTAAGAACCGATGCCTAGTGAAGGAAGCAGGACCAACATTACAAGAACACATTTAGAGCTGGAGGGAACCTCAGGTCCTTTGCCCCTTCACTGTTTACACATGAGAAAACTGAGGCCCAGAGAGGTCAGGTTACTTGCCCACATAAACATTTTAGTTCAGGGGAATCAAAGCCAGTTCTGACTAAAGTAAGCACCCCAGAGAACCCTGCTATCTCCATACACACAAGGACTACAATGTTTGCTCAAAGAAAAAGGAAACCAAAATGAACGCCATGGAATGATATCCAATCACATCCTGAGGAAGAGCCAAGAACACCCTTCACCACGTTCACTGCAGAGGTGGGGGACAGTGGAAATGGAGCACTGGGTGTCTGTCAGACGTCACTGATGTTCTGGGTGGTTCTGCTGAACTGTTTCTTCCTCTTCTTTTTGATTTTTCTTGCAAGGGATGACTTACTGGGCAGGATCTATCTGGGAAATCCTTTCTGCCTTTGAGGTCCATGCAATTCATATGTACCATGCCATCAAAATCCTCATAGCCTACAGACTACCGATTCACTCTGCTTCCTTCCTCCCCCAAGGCCCTTTGCTACCTGCTCACAATGTTTCTATCCTCCCTAAATTCCACCCTTCATATTAGGGGATTTCAACATACATACTGCCTCTCCCTCAAACACATACTTCCCATGAAATGAGCTGTTCTTCAGGCACACACAAAGCTGGTCAAATCCTTGATACTGACATCACCTAAATTCTTGTATGCAGCTTGTTGTTGTTGTTTTTTTTAAAGCAATTGGGGTTAAGTAACTTGCTCAAGGTTACAAGGCTAGTCATTATTTATGCGTGGGTGCTCATTTTCTGAGGCCGGATCTGATCTCGGGTCATCCCAACTCCGAGGCCGGCGCTCTTACTCACTGTGCCACCTAGCCGCCCCTTTAGGGTAATTGGGGTTAAGTAACTTGCCCAAGGTTACACGGCTAGGTTTTTGTTTGTGTGGATTAAGTGTTTGAGGCCGGCTCAGAACTCAGGTCCTTCTGACTCCAGGGCTGGCACTCTACTCACTGCGCCACCCAGCTGCCCCTGCAGCTTGTTTTTTATGTATTTGTTTGTATATTACCTCCCCCGTTAAATTGTGCGCTTCTGGAGAACAGGAACTGTCATTTGCCCCTTTTTGTATCCTTAGCACAATGCACTTTATGTTTACTAATTAAATTAATGTGATTGGAGAAAAATGGCATCAAGAAAAGAATGCAAGCTTCTTGAGGGCAGGGGCAGTCTTTCAGTAGGGAGCTTAATAAATGTTTCCTGGATGGAAGAAAAAGGTTTTAGAGTTAGATTAGATGACCTAATTAAATGTTGTTAAATCTGTCAAGATAGCCAGAAATAAAAACCCCCTGAACTAGGGTAAAGGTAATGGGAGAAGAAAGAAGGAAGGATTCTGAGAATCTTGGAGGGAAAGTCAGTTGGATTTGGCAGCCAATTAATTTGGTAAGAGGGGGTAGGTGTAAAACCAAATATTATTCAAAAGATTTCAGGCCTGGATGCCTGAGAATTGGCAATGCCACAAAGAGAAAGTTAACTTATCAGAGCCAGTACCCCAGTCCATATGGAGTCACAAAGCTGGAATACAGAGTTTGTGAAGAGAGTGGCTTGAAAGAGAACAAAGGTGTCCATTTCCTCACTCACAAAATAAGGCTAGATACTTAATAGTAACAGAAGCAGCAGCCAGTCTCATTTGTGAAGTGCTTACCACATGCAAAACACTTTATGACGATTATCAAATTTGATCTTGACAACCACCCTAGGAGGTCAATGTGATTATTATCTCCATTGTGCAGATAAGGAAACTGAGGCAGGGTGTCACCAGCAATGGAGCCATGAACAGCCTGAAAGAGGAACCAGGTGTACGGCCAGGCTGCTAAGGAGATATCAGTGCCCAAGATGGCACAGATACATGCTGCTTTGCACACGTTAGGCAAAATTATCCTCATCCCCAGTTCATGACATCTGTCTGCCCATGCCAAATTCTACTACTAGGGCATCCTACAACTATGATGCTCAACCCAGACACTCCTTCCCAAAACAAAGTATGGCAATTATCCATCTCAGGCTCCAATGTCACTCACAACCTCCAGTGGTCTGCCCTGATTCCAGGACCAAGTTCAAATTCTTTTCCAGAGAATTCAAGGCTTTTCATGAGCTGGCTCCACTTCCTTCATCCAATCTTTTTTAATTATTCCAACAAAAACCTGCTGTGGCTAAGTTTGGCCTTATGCACTTTTAGATCAAAAGCAATTTTTGGCCAATGCTCTTTTGGTCTGCTTCTGCATCACTCCCCATTACCACCATCACCACCAGAACCCTCCCTGACTAACAAAGAAGTCCAATCAAAGGAATGTTCCATTTCATTCTGCATCTATCATCTCCATCGTCCTCTGTGCCTTGTCCCCCCCAGACTCTCTTCCTCTTATCATGCTGATCCAAGCCTAGAAGAGTCTTCCACAAAAGTCTTCCAGTCTTTTCACAAAGCACTCTGAAAGACCTCCCAGCAGATGGATGGATTATTGGGGCCACTGACTTGTCCTCTGTTAGCACAGATAACTGAGAGGTGACTTCTATTGTCCCTCATTGCTGTTGGGTCATTTCAGTCATGTCCAAGTCTGCGACCCCATTTGGGGTTTTCTTGGCAGAGGTACTGAAGTGGTCTGCCACTTTCCTTCTCCAGTTCACTTGACAGATGAGGAAACTGTGGCAAACATGACTTGTCCAAGAAATTCCAAATGGAATTTTAGGTGAAATTTGTGCGTTGCAGTTGGTATATTCATTGAAAAGATTTTAAAATGTCTGACCAACTACAATTCTGGAGGACAGATGCTGAAGCTTGCTACTACCCCATTTTCTCACAGAAATAAGGGGATGGGACAAATAGGTTACAGAATGAGACAGCCAACTCAGAAATCTGTTTTGTTTGACCATGCCTGTTTGTGACAAAGGTTTGTTTTATTTATTTATTTTTTTTTTTTTTTGGTCAACCGGGCTAGGGGTGGGAGAAGAAGGGAGTGAGGAGCTAGAGAACAGTTGCTAAAATGAAAAAGAAGAAAGGTCACTGAAACACGTTTCTGAAATGAAGAGAAGGCCAGAAAGAATCACCAACAGGACATCTTTAAAAGTAATGCACTGAATTTGTTATAGATTTAAGAAAAAATGAAAGCTGTCCATAACAGAACTGCAGTTTCACATGTAATCCCCTTTCTGCTAAACCATGGACACAGAATCATCCATTTTAGTTGATGTTTGTTGAGTTTAGAATTTTTAAAACTAAAAAAAAAAAATCAAATTTCTTTCCTTCCTCCTCGGACCATGTCAATCCTACACATTTTAACATCAAGCTCAAACAGTGCCATCTCCACTCCAGGCCTCGATCTCCCCTTTCACTGAACTTACTGCTCCTCACACTAACCCCTTATCCTATACTTTCTTGTAGTTATTTCCACCTGATTTACGTATACATTTTGTGTCCTGCAACAGATTTTAAGATCATGGAAAAGGGGGTGGCTAGGTGGCGCAGTGAGTAAGAGCGCCGGCCTCGGAGTTGGGATGACCCGGGATCGAATCCAGCCTCAGAAAATGAGCACCCACACATAAATAATGACTAGCCGTGTAACCTTGAGCAAGTTACTTAACCCCAATTGCTTTAAAAAAAAAAAAAAGAGATCATGGAAAAGCAGGGAGCATCCATGGTATTGCAATGCACACAAAGTAGACACTCAAAAGTTTTTCAATTAAAAAAACCAACTATAATTCACAAATCCCACTTAAAATCCCATTAGGAACTGCTGATTCCAGCAGTATTAATTAACTGTCAATTACCTCTGCTAACAGAAATGGCACTAATAATCCACAAACTTGGGGAACATAATTATTTACATATAAAAGGCTCTTCCAAAGAGCTAAAGAGAATTTGGGCTTGAAAACTCAAAATGAAGATAAAATCAACCAAATATCTGAAAACAAAACTGTGTAACCTGTATCTCCTCTACCAGACCCTTGCTGAATGCTTTAAAATTTGTCATTGATAACTGCTACTCCTGGATAAAAAATTGTGAGTGGATGACTGTTTGCTGAATATGATCCTTAATAAACTTTTATAAATCTTTCATTTTTACACCTCTAATACTTCCCATTGTATCCATACCTTCCCATTATTTCCATCCCCTAACACTTCCCAGAGACCAATCCCTTAAAATAAAGAATAAAAAGAGAGGGAAAAAGAGCAGCAAAACTAAACAGCACGTTAAAAGTTGGACACTTTATGCAGTGTTCTACATCCACGGTCCCCTGGCCCCTGCAAAGAAGCAGTGGGAACTGTCTTCTCAAATATGATCCTTTTTAAAAAGTAAATATTGGACTCGTTTCACAATGTTCAATTTTTATAAACCAGTCTCCCTATTCTGCCCAAAAGTACTTTTTATTTTCTTCTGGGTGAATACTTTAGCAAACAACATCAACATAAAAGGATTAAAAATTTGCTACCAGGCTAAATGTCAGCTGACATCTGACTACACGATCAGATATCCTGCATGCTGCCAATTATTCATATAAAAAAAGAATCAAGACTAACAATCTACTACACAAAGAAAGGTGAGCCACTTTCTGGCAAATAAAAGGATGAACAGACAGTTCTTGCTTAAGGTGAAGGGGACCATTCCAAAAACCTGCCCCTCCCCTCATGGGGCTCTGTGTGGCCCTTCCCCTACAGTGCCCAAAACCAGGAGGGGAGAGGGGCTTCAGTACCTGGAGCTCTCTGCTACTGCCCCTAACTGTCCACACTTAAAGCTACATGAAATTCATCAGACTTTCAGAGTAAGCTTAATTTTCCAACTAACATGACATATTTGCCTTGAAACAGAAAAAACTATCTTCCCATCAAACACAAACTAAAGGTTCTACAAACAGAAAGCGATACATTTTCATAAAAGAGCAGACCACAGGGTAAGTTAAGGACAAAAAAACAACTTCAATTTCCTCTTGGGGACAAGTAGATCTCTGTGATCTTGAGAATCTCTGTCCTCAACTGATCCTCTGAAGTCCTTTCCAAATGGCCAAAGAATCCTCCAGCCCCCGTCTACCCAATGCAATCTTTATCTCCAGCATCAGCTGTGCAGAAATCTTTAGACTATTCTGAATAATAAGAGAAGTTCAGGCCTCTTCATGCTGTCTACTTTATTCACTTCTAAGTGTATGAGCATCTCCTCTGAGTAAGAGGGATGCAGACAGCATTGTGAACTAGGGGTAGAAAAGGAGGCTCAACCCTATCATCCAGAGCACCCAGTAAAAGGGTAGGAAAAAAAAAGAGCAGTAGAAAGTAAAGAGCACTGGATCTGGAGGCAGAAAACAGGTGTGAATCCCATCTTTGCTGCAAACTAACATCCTCATCTGTAAAATTAGAAAGTCAAGAATTACTTTCAACTCGAAGTATTAAGTTACCAGGAAAAGGAAAACAACTTGGTATTCTCGTAGTACAGACCATATGAACAAGCAGAAAAGATATCTCAGAAAAAACACCATCATTTCTAGAGATAATCAAGAATTTGCTATGAAAGTAACCTAAAGAGGACAATAATTCTTCTGTTCCTTTCTTCAGACCCAGGATTCACAGACATCTCCAATTGTTGTCATTGTCACTGTTGACTCATTTGAAGGCATGTTCAACTCTTCATGACCCCATTTGGGGTTTTCTTGAAAAAGATAATGGAATGGTTTCAGCTCATTTTACAGATGAGGAAACTGAGGCAAACAGAGGGAAGTGACTCACTTAAGATCACACAGCTGGTAAGTGTCTGAAGTCAGATCTGAACTCAGGAAAATGAGTGTTTCTGACTCCAGGCTCAGTGCTCTATCCACTGCTGCCCAGCTTCCCCAATAGTAGTGCACATTTCTCACAGCACCTTGTGGCAGGCACTATAGAATGAATCTACACAGATGTCGGTTGGCTCAGGGTGACAGGAAGGGGCCATTAAGGCACTGGTTTTCAGCTCTATGACTCAGAGCTCAATTTGTAAACATCACTAACCAGGAAAGCCAGATGACTAACTCTAGTGCATAATGATGCACTGCAGAGTCTAATACAGCAAATACTGAAGTGAGAACTATCACCAACTCAAATGAAAAAAACCCTAATCAGGCCCAAGTTCTCTCAGATCACTCATCCTTGCTTCCTTCCTATCCCCAACTAAAATCACAAGTGAACTCAACTCTTCTGTGGTTATGTGGTCACACTAGGTATGTGAACCTAGAAGGAGAGCTTGACTTCTAAAGAAGAGTTCTTCTTACTGATAATGCCTAAAGTCTAAGTTGAGAAGCCTAAATATTCTTGTCCCCAGTGGTGAGTGGGCATCACTGTTTTCTTTTTACCCCCCTCTTCTATTCTGCCCTTTCCTGGCATTGACGACACAGTCGCAAAGCCCAGAGAAGAAGGGGTGCCAAAGGGTGACAGTGAAGATCAGCACACAACTCCTTGGCCATCTTTCTCCCTCCCTCTCATGAATGACTGGGCAGAGAACTGGAAAAACATAGGCTTCACCTCCATGGTTCTAGGTCAGATTTCCCTGCCAGTTTCCAAGTTTGTCAGTCACCATTACTGTGGTAGCAGATCTAGTCATGCAGAAGACGCTGAGAAGTGCTCACCCTGGTTTGTAAACGCCAGCTTAGATAAACTTCCTTCTGCCCCCAAAGCACAGAATATGCAGGGTGAAAAACAAAACTGAAATAAAGATTCTGAAGCTGAAGCCTGTGGAAAGATTTCAAGGGGTCCACCAGCATAGGTGGGGAAAAAAACTTACACCTTTATTTTCACTAACTTCTAAGGGAAATTTAGCATTTCCTTCCATTATGAATTTTTAAAAAAAAAACACTATTCTAAGAGGAGGTCCATAAGTTTCACCAAATTGCAAGAAGAGTCCGAGTCACAAAAAGTGTTAAGAATCCCCTAAAACCTCTCAGGTTTTTGTAGGAAACATCTCTACCTGCCCATGGTAGCTCTTTGACTTTGGTACTACTGTGGGAGGCCTTTTTCCATTTTCAATTTCTTATTCTGTTGTGGAAGTTGTGGTTCCACATAGAGAAAGATCTGTAGGTGCATAAAATACCTACTTGAATATAAACTTTACTAAAGACTGCCAAGCATCACCATTTGACCTAATGCAACAAGTTTTTATATGCTACATACTGTGTGCAAAGGTCACAAAGGAAAAACGAAAGAGAGATTCATACCAAAATTCATACACACTTGAGGTTTGCAAAAATCATATTTTGGTGATATTTTCACTTGGTAAATAAAAAAAGAAGAAACAGGTACAGGAAAAAAGCACACACACAAATGTTATCTTTTTTAATGGTATTTTCAACAAATCATCCATTAATGCCAATGCTAAAACAGGAAACTAGGAATAAGCAAATTTATAAGCTCAAATACAGATGCTGTTGGTCCCAACCTGATCTCTCCAGTACACAGAGAATAATACTAGAGAAATCTAAACCCCAGTCAGTGCAGAAACTGACAAGTTACTGTCAACATAAAAACACTTGAGCTAAAAGCTGGTTTAGCTGTGGACTCCAAAATGGCTACATACATGTGACACATTTACCCAATTCTTCTGCTACATGTACAGCCTCCCACTAGAAACTAACATCCAGAGAACTGGAAAGGACCTCAGATGTAGCTGGTCCAACTCCTGCCCAACATCAGAGTTTCTTCAACAATATCCATCCCAGATAGGTAGATGTAAGCCCACTCTCAATGGACTATTTCCAGTGATGAATAACATTAACCTCACAATGCAACCCATCCCATTTCTGGACACTTGCAAAGTTCCCATTAGGACACAAAAAACAATTCATGCCCTTGAGGAGCTAACCAAGAGGGAGCCAAAATGCACGTACACAAGGCGGCTCTGGGCATCCCTCTGCAATCAACCTGCCTCCCTCCCTCTGATCTATACCACCCTCCAGAAATGGCATTTAAACACATCCAAAATGCCTAAGGGCTTGGAGGAGGGAGGCCAGCTAAAGAAAGCCATACCTGACAACATTCAAAAAACCACATGAGATATATACAGAAGACCCTTTTGGGGACAAAAATGCTTAAAACACTGTCCAAGTAACTGGGTCTGGTCAAGCTAAGAAGTATCTAATAATCTGAAATGTCGACTTCCAATTGAGTATATTAATTTGAACACTGATTTCAGCACTTTTAAAGCTCATAACCTGAAAGCATCATGGACTGAACAGAGTTAGGAAGGGCAGGGCACAACAGTCTCAAATTAAGGAACATGTTTTAGAGAAATTTTGGAATGGAATGATGCCTGATGTATCTTCACTGAACATGTTGGTGCTTCACTAAATTTCAAGCAGCTAAAGAGGACTAGAGTGCCAGGCCTAGAGTCAGAAAGACCAGAGTTCAAATCCAGTCTCAGACACTGACTAGCTCTGTGACCTTGGGCAAGTCACTTAGCCTTGGCTCACCTGTTTTCTCATCCATAAAATGGGGATAATAATTGCACCTATCTCCCAGGGTTGTTGTGAGGATCAAATGAGATAATATTTGTAAAGTGATTAGCACAGAGCCTGGCACAGAGTAAGCTCTACATAAATGCTAGTTACTGCTGTTATGATCAACGGCACATTATTACACAGCACTGTTTTTAAGTGAGTGGGCTCTCAATTCTCCAGCCATCACAGTAAGATTTTCAAGATAATTGTTTTTTCTCTAATGTCCAAATCTCCTTGCAAAGACAGGTCCCTAATGGCAAAGTATCACATGGGAAATGGTCCTCCACAGATACACCAACCCTACAGAATCAAAGGAAGCTAATGCTGCACATACTGTCTTTTCCAGCAGACAAGACAAAAGAGCTCATTTTTTAAAATATTCTATGGTATTTGTATTCCTTCCCAATACAAAATGGTCTAGAGATAGTCAGCATTAAAAGCACGTGAGGAGGAAACAAATTATTAAACAACAAAATCATTTCTAACAGTGAAGCTATTTATTTTTTCACTAAGGTGACAGAAATCTATCAGCAAATCTGACCAAAAGTCTGCTTTTCTTCTGTGTCACATTTCTCAAGTATAGATATTAACAAAAAAGGATGAGACTTTCCCCCACTCTCTTGCCCCAAACTTAGGGGCACTTAGAAGAAGCCAAAGGAAACCGTAGGGAGATGAGGTCCTAGTTCATCACCACAGACATTTTCTACATGCCTCCTGGGTATGTGAGCAAAGTGCTTTATAAGAACATTACAACCTTTTGGCTCTTTGTACTGTGTTAGACAGCCTGCAAACAGCAGACAATCTGTTTCTGGGACCATATTTGAAGCCTTACCAGCAGGGTAGAAGCAGCCAAAATTTACACTCCCCAGAGGCATAGGTTTTGAGAAACCAAGGACTTGCCCCAAAAGTGGGACATGTTTATAAATACAAAAGGGAAAGTTCATACCAGATTGTCTCAATTTTTTATAAATATATACAATATTAAATGGTATGTTACTATACAATACAATGTAGTAACTGTCTAAAAAGTAGCTGCACATTTGCTAGATATTTTTAAGGTCTATGTGAACATTGTGCTATAATGTTATGTGCTATAATCAGTGTGAGTTATTATTAGTCTTCTCTGATACAAAGCTAGGGGAACACAGAAGGAACCAGGCATTTCTAGTTCCAAATGAGCTTTGTCACTACTCCATTCTGTTAGAAAATAGTCTGACCTGCTGCCCCAACTCCCAACACAACCCCATCTCCAAGAATATTTCCGTTTACATTCAGTTTTAGGAAAAGGAATCATGAGTTTGCATGTGCATATTTGCTGAACAAGTCTTAACTGTCAATATTTAAGTAAGTGACCATTTGGAAATGAAATACAAAAATCTCTGTGTACCTCTTATCTTATCAAATATATTTTAGAAAAGTCAGAAGACTTAATGGCATAAATAGGCACTTCACATCTGCATGGTTTCCCTTTTTCCTAAAAACAGCTGCAAGTTCTCCCCATTACCTTTCACTGAAAGATGACAAGGAGAAATTTGCCAATGTCGCTATACAAATCATGTACATTTATGACAATTGCATCTTTCTGGCTATAGCTGCCTGAAAAGTATTAAGTCACATGTAAAGAAAAACTTTTACCAATTCCATATTTGTCCCAAATAAAGGCAATGATTAATATGTGGAACCTAATACCTTCAGAGAAAAAAATGAGCCCCTCATTTCTTACACAGGATAAGAAATGATTTGCATCTATTCTGATGAAGTTTCCTAGATTGTCAGACCTTAAAAATTCTAATTAAACAATCCTCATCCCCATAAAACCATGACTAAGTGTTCATTCCTCCACCTTGGGGGAACATCACATTTTATGGCAATCCTTATTACAGATACTCTCTCACAGAACACCAGAAGCATAAAGTTAACTATATATCGTGGCCATTTTCTTCCCGACTTTCTATGTGAGGAAAAGCAAAGAAGTAAGGCCAGCTGCCCAGAGCTAGCCTAGGGCAAAGCAAGAGCCCAGAGGAAAGGCACAGGGTCTAGGCCAAGGCTTTTTCCACTCCAGCCCACTGAAAAAAAATCCATGATGTTTTGTCTGTATTTACCTACCCCATTGTGCAAGTCTGAGGAGCATGAAAACACTTTGGTCAAATCTCTCTTAATAATGCTATCAGTTTAGAGTCTCAAGAAAATGCAGCCTCTTTATCACTAACAGTGGCCAAATCACCCAGTTACATTCCATTACATTCCAATCTATTCTCTGGGCCTCCTTATCACTACAGTTTTATGAAGTATCATTTAGTTGTCATAATAAAGTCACCATCTTACTTCAAGTGCCTCCAAATACAGGTAAGAGACGAAATCTGAACCAAAACATAACCACCCCAAAATGAAAAACCCACTGGTGCTTTTAACCTGCCAGAACAGAAGGCACAAGGCAGAGCTCTAAATCACTGGTCCCTTCTGGCCCTGGATGGCAGAGCCCCAGTCTGTAAGGGTACCTGCCAAACAAAGCCTCAAGAGATAGAGGTGTGGAAGAATTTTTCCAAAGGCACCTGCCCTGCTGTAGCCATGAGTGCCCACATAAGTTATTCCTTCAGGGGCCAAGCTCAGCTTAAAAGGGGAAAGGCTGGAAAAGTGCCTAGAAGATAGAGGGGGGGAAAGTGGGAGAACGATGGAGAACAGAAATAGGCATGGCTGTATTAGAGAAAAGTCCTATGGGTGGCAACTGCAGGAAAGTGTGTGTGACCCATCTTCCCACTCTCCAATTGGTTCAATGGGTCATAGAGCTAGAAAGGACTTCAGGACATCTAGGCAAACCACTCCATTTGACAAAAGAGGTTGATCACATCCCCCTAAGGTCAGGCCAAGGTCTCCACTTTGCTGACCTCTGCCTTAGTATACTGTACTCGTGAATTACTATGTCTAAAACATCTATTAATAACAGAAAAAATGATGTATTTAATGTTAATAAGCATCATTAGCCTGAAGTACAAGATTAGGGCAACGATATACATCCTCAGTATTTACTAATTTACTTTTCCACTGCCTTGTTTAAGGCCAACAATTCATGTAATTTAAATGACTTCTTTAGCTAGGACACAGGATCTTAAGATGGATGAAATTGTCCATATCATCTAGTCCAATCCCCTTATTTTACAAGATGAAACTAAGGTTAAATGAGGCTGTCCAAGTTCCCATAACCAATTAGAAAAAACTAATTATATACACATATAAGTAGATATACATACACACATATATGTATATTACATAATCCAGTCATACTTAACAAGAATTTAAATGTTATTTTCTCTAACAAGAATTTAAATGTTATTTTCTCTAACAAGAATTTAAATGTTATTTTCTCTATTTCAATTGCCAAGATCTCCTAGGTATTACATGAATTTTCAATGAAATATGCTTTAAAAAACAGACATCACAGTAAAAAAAGGGAATCCAAATTAACACACCTGAACATCATAGAGAGCCACAATATTTTCATGCTGAAGTTCCTATAAAACAAATGCAATCATAAAAATGTTTCTTTTAACAAAAGTTAAATGAAAAGAGACCAAGAGATTAAAGCAGATTATGAATAGGTAAATAAAATACAGATTGTTCTGATAAGCGCTGTTCTGGAAAAATATAAGTACTCAATTTCTTCTACCACCTACATTTTAATTAAATATATAAAGAACTCTTGTAAGATAAAATTAATTGATTCAATTGTAATAAACAAACTGATGTGGCTAAAAGGGCCACAGATAGTACAGCTGGCTACCTAAAAGCAATGTACAATTTCTAAATAGTAACAGAATCATTGATAAAATTTTTTAAAATACTTTAAATGATATGTTATCTACCTGAGAGGTGACAGTTGATTAGTCTAAAGAAACATTTCATTTCTAGAGTGAACATGAAAAGGCCATATCCAAGAAACACAACTTAAATTAGTGTTCAAATTAGCAGAGATACAGCTAAAAGATGAATTTGTATTGTAAGTGGCCAACTGAAAATACAAAAACTATACAAGATAAAGACAATGCCTCTTCCCCTCCCCCCCCCCCGTTGGAAAGTATGTACTTTCTCAATAAATAAGCAGGAAAAAGGAAAAACCTAAGAAAAGTCAAATTAATATATTACTAGTTTCCATTAACTTCTAAATCTAATGAAAGAAACAAGAAATGTTATCTAGTCACAAATTAATTTAGTCTCCTAAAATATTTCAGAGCACCAGGTATTCCAAAGGACTGAGCTCCCTCCTATAAGACAAGAGCTTCCCCTGGCTGCCTTCCCCCTCAACTCTAGGCCTCTGCCTATCAAGGCTGCTAAGGACCATCTGTGAACTTTGGGTGAGGGAAGACAAAAATAAGACATAACTACATACCTTTAAGATCTTAATTTCCTTTCCAAGAAGTATTTGTGATTTTGACAAATTTTTTTTATTAATGCTTTTTATAGCTACTTCCCAATCAGTTTTCTGAAAAGAAAAAAACAAACAGTCCACTAAATTAGCACTGAAATAAACTCAAATTCTAGCACAGTCCAGTTAGTAATCTAGGATTCTTGGCAAAAAGAATGGCCACACCTTTCACAATTATCTCTATGCCTGACAGGCCTTTACATTAAACAGATTCTGAAACCTGACACAAGACTTCTAAGTTGACAAAAAAGAAGAAAAAGGTCTTGAGCATGCTCATTTGTTTTTTAAAAGCCCATGGTTAAATCATTTTTTCCACTCATACTCTGATACCCAAAGGGGGGGGGGGTGTTGCTATGCTTGTCTGGGGTACATAGGAAGCAATGCTGGGAAACGTGACACCTTTGAGTTTTAGAAAACCTCAGCCAATGGGAGGGCAGCCAATTTTCCATTGGGTCTACAATTATCGACATTAATATGACAAACCTTGGAACTACTGGACTCCCCTAAGACCACAAGGCCCCTAGCCTCAATGTTGTTTAAAATTTTGCCCGAGATGAACAATATTTGAGTCTCAGGAAAAACAAGATAAAACTTTTCTTGTGTTATAAACAAAAGAATATATATTTCACAACTCGAAACAAGAAAAACAGTACACAGTTGTCGGTAGATGGAGCTCTGCCTGTGGACTAAGGTTTAAGCCCTCAAAACAATCTAGACAATACAAACAACCAAAAAAAAAAAAAAACCTGCAGACTACTGTAGACTAATAGGCGTTCAATAGAGCTAAGCCTAATGTTTAAAAAGGACTGATTTCCTTCAAGTAACCAGTACAGATCTTCTGCTTTTGTTTACACATACAAAGTTACCAAAAAAAAAAAAAAACACCTTAATCTGATTTTAAAATGTTTCACTATTATACTCTGTTTCCTATATA
Source organism: Gymnobelideus leadbeateri (assembly GCA_011680675.1). Taxonomy (NCBI): domain Eukaryota; kingdom Metazoa; phylum Chordata; class Mammalia; order Diprotodontia; family Petauridae; genus Gymnobelideus; species Gymnobelideus leadbeateri. Next base: position 58,541 of record WOXC01000960.1, on the reverse strand, counting down.
GTTAAAAAAAATTTTTTAAATCGATGGTATCAGGGCAACTTTACCCAATACTAAAATGCACTAACTGCTAACAGTATCTCATCAATCAAAATGTAGAAGTTAATGTATCCGAGAGCCTGCAATCCCTCAGTTCCTAAAGAGTTTACTGGTTTTTGGTTTTTGTTTGGTTTGGTTCTTAAGGAAGGAGGGAAGAAGGTCAAGTCCAGCGGGGTGGGGAAGGGAAGAGGGTCAGAAACTTGTCAGTGTCCCCTTATCTATTCCTTTGCGGTTTAGAGAGCAGCAGGGTCGAATCTGGGCGAGCTGGAGGGGGCCAAACACACAAGTGTTATCAATCTTAGGGTATGGAGAAAGGATAGAAGGGATGGAGGGTAGATGGGGTGGGGGAACCAGGACACATGGGTGTTATCAATCCTAAGGGATGGAGAAAAGACAGAAGGAATGGGAGGGAAATAGGGGGAATATGGAGGGAAGAAGGGGGATATGGGGAGAAGATGGGGGGGGGCCAGGACACACGGGTGTTATCAATACTAGGGGATGAAGGATAGAGGGGATAGAGGGGACAGAGGAGGATGGGGGGGAGGGCCACAAGGGCGCTGTCAATCGTGGGGAATGCAGAGGGACAAGGGATGGAGGGGGACGGAGGAGGGACCAGGGGCACTCGGCACCCGCGGCACCCCAGAACAGCCCACAGCAGCAGCAAGGCTGCACCCCGTCGGTGGGCGTGTTGGAGACATGCTGGAACAGCGGGGCCGCCCCCACGTACGCCCCCCGGAGTCACAAGTTGGCTCGGAGCTGACAAAGTCCCGGGGGAGGCAGGCGCGGGGCGCGGGGCTCGGCTTGCCCCCGGCCCGCTTGGGGAGGGGGCTCGGCGGCCGCTACCTTGCGATGCCGCCCTTTGAAGACCACGGCGAAGGCTCCGTGCCCGACGAGGTCTTTCTTGCTGTACTCGAAGTCCCCCACCACCTCCATGCTGGGCGTGCTGGGTGGGGGGCATGAAGCCCGGCGGGGGGCGGGCGGCGGGCGGCGGGCGGGAGGCCGGTCAGCCCCTCAGGGCCCCCAGGCCCGGCCGCGGCATCTCCCCGGCCGCACGAGCGGCAGCTGCGGGCCCGGGCCCCGGCCGGGCGGCGGGGGCGCTCATGCTGGGGATGCGCGGCCTCCCTCGGGCCCCAACGAGCGCGGGAGGGACTGGGCGGCGGCGGCGAGAAAGCGGGCGGCCGGCGGAGCGGCAGCCCCGGCGGGGGAAGCGGGACGCCCGGCGACCGGGGCTCAGCCAGGCCTCAGGGGCCGCCCGCCGCCGCCGCTCCTCCGCATGGTCCGGCCCCCGGCTGGGGGAGTTCCAGCCGCGCCGCTCGCGTCCCCTCCCGGCCTGGCCTCTCCTGCCTCCCTCCCCTTCGCCCAGTGCCTCGGCTCCCCGCGCCGCTGCGCCTCGCTGGGCCCAGGCCCGCCGGCGGCCGCTGTCACTGAGCGCCCCCGGAGCCGCTCGCGCTCCCTGGGCAGGGCGCCGGCCGCGCTCTCGCCATTCCCCACCCAGCCCCCGCCGTCAGTCTGGCCCGGCTCCCAGGCCCTCCTTCCCCGCCCGAGGGGAGCGGGGAAGACTCCCCGGCTCCGGTCACAGCGCTATCACAGCAGCCCCCGCGCCCCGCCCGGAGTGCCCCGTGCTCCGTCGGCGACTGCGCCGACTGCCTGTTCCTCCGCGACGCCCCGCACACTTTATAGGGCGAATCTCTCAGCGCAGCGCTGGCTCCCTCCGCCTGGGAAAGAAGTGCGCCCCCCACAGACGCCCGGCCCGGGAGGTGGCAGGGGCTTAGCCGCCCCCACCCTGCCTCCTCCGGGCATTCGCCTCCGGGGAGGGGTCTGAGCGGCTGACACTGGCGTGGGGGAGGGTCGAAGGTCAAGAGCAAAACGGGAGGGGCTGGGAGAGGACCCTAACCTAGACACGGGTAACCGGGACTCCGCCCCTCCACCCTGCCCCCACCTCTTGGCTTGGACTCAGTTTCCGGATGGTGTCAACCCAGGACAGTGGGCTGAGCCGCAGGAGGGAATGCTGCCGGCCGGTCCCGACTCTCCGCTTTCTCCCCCAGGAGTGGGACGGGACGGAACTGGTCCGGGGCTGATCTGGAGGAAGGATGCTGCTAGGGACTCTGCTCGGGAGGCTCGCACCGGTCCAGCCAGCCCGGGGAGAAGCCAGGGACCCAACAGAATAGGGCCATTATACAATTGCCGGTGGCCACGCCTGACCCCCTCCCCCCCCCCGCCCCAGGCCAACCTGCGAGGAGGAGCAAACTCCCGGGACCAGGAATTTCTGTGCCCTCGGGAAGTTCCAAGAACAGACTCTAGCGAGCAGAAACCGACCTATGGGAAAGCGTGGGCAGTCACAGAAGCCGAGATCGAGAGCTGGAAGGAGCTCAGAGCTACTAGTCCAATGCCGGCATTTTACAGAAGAGGAAACTGAGGTCCAGGGAGGGCCCAAGGTCACACCGGCATTGTCAGAGGCAGCGGATTTCTACTTACTCATTAACTGCCTCTGACTCGGGATCACAGAATTCAGAGCCGGAGGGGGCTTTAGAGATCCAACCCAGAGCCATCACTATGGGTGCAGGACTGGAAAGTGTAGAGCTTGGTGTCACTGAAAGCCTCTCCTGGTCGGGGTCCCTCCGCCCACCCAGCTGCTAACACCTTTTCCTTTAAGATGAACTTCCCCTCCTCTGGGTAAATCTTGTGTGCACCTAGGGATTTACAATTGTCTCCCCCATTAGTATGCCGGCTGCTTTTGTTTATTTTTGCCTTTTTTTTCATATATCCCCAGTGCTCAGTACAGCTCTGTGCACTTGGTAAGGACTCACTGATTGATGAGACCTGAATTAGAACCCACATTGACTCTGCAGCCTAATATCTTGGACAGTCACTGACCGTCCCTGGGGTTCAGCCTCCTCACCTGTAAAAGGGAGTTGGATCAGGGGGTCCCCGAGTCCCCGGCAGTTCTTAGATCCTATACCCAGCTCTGGGTTTTCAGGTTCTGATCCTCATCTTGACTCACTATATTACGGAGGTGTTAGAGACAACCATATAGAGTCCTCCCTGGGTCCCTTAAGGATGCTCCCCCTTCTTCAAGACCGTCTCCCCTCTATCCCCAGAGGAGATTTCTCTCATTTGCAGTCAGACCATTAGGTCTGTTGTGCCCCACCACCAGAAATTTAGCACAGGCTCAGTTTGGGTTGACCCAACCTCATCAGCTTAGAGATGGGGTTCTCCCACCTCACCAAAATAGGACCGAATTCTATGACTTGTGAACTCACTGTGTAAAGATCCCTATGTTATGTTCGGGGGGGGGTGATGGAGAGCACAGGACATCCCTGTCTTCTAGCTAGAATGACATGAAAGAGGGAGGATGGAGAACAGGGACTCGCCTAGGAGCCACATGCTCCCTCCCCCATCCTACTTGTGTGGTCCAGCTTTGTGACTTCCTACATCTGGGACATCACAGACCTCCAAAGCTCCTTCTAGTTTTAGAATAATGATGTCCCTGCCTCTGATACAGCTAGTAAGTGTCTAGGTCAGGATTCAAACCCAGGTTTCCCCTGCTCGACAGAGAAGCACTCTATCCACCATGCACACTGCTGGTCTACAAAGGTCCAGGCCAGCTTTACTATTCTGTGATACATCAGAAATTCCCAGGCCCCTCAGGTGGGATCAGGATAAGGCAGCTTAATTAGAACATCTCTAGAAGGATATACAAACATGTCCTTTCAGGCACACCATCAAAATCAGATGCAGCACTCCCATATTGTTCCTATCTTGCCCCAAGCACAGGTAGCAGCATGAGTGGGAACACCCACCACCCACGCAAAGAAGGAGACAGAGGAGGAGGGGAATAGGGAGAAAATCAACTCAGTGGAGTGGTGAAAAGACCAGCCTTGGAGACAAAACCCACAAGGCCTGTCTCATTCATTCCTGAACCAGGGAAATCATCAGTCCAAAACAAAAGATTATAAAGATATTTATATACCCCTTCAAGGGTAAAAAAAAGTATTAATTACTTACTCTGTGCTAAGCATTGAGGATACAGACTATCTCAACTCTCAAGGGGTTCACACTGTAATTGGGAGTAACACATAGAAGAAGGTTCTGCTGTAAGGCAGATGGAAAGGCCCAGGCGTCTATGCAATATTGGGGCAGACAGCAAGGCCCAAGAACCCTTGAAGTGCATCAGCAGTTCAGAGGGAAAGGCCTAGATGAAAAGAAAGCAGAGCATCAAGTGGTGTACACAACCATATCTGGAAGACCCAGAGGGGCCAGGCCTACCATCACTGAGAGAAGAGGAGTCTGAGGGTCTGAGTGGAATAGGGGTTCTGGGTTCTGGGAATGGTGGTTAGGGGTCAGAGGCAAATCAGGAAGTAGAAAAGAGAAGAAAGGCCTGGCAGGAAAGTGTTACTTGTTCGAGGAGGTTCTTAGGTCACCTGCTGGACAGTGCTACTGGCTTGGGGCAGAAGAAGAAGGAGGAATGAACCCCCAACACCCAACTGGCCAAGTATCCATGAAATGATTTGATCCTAACAATCCTTTGAGGTGTCATTATATCCCCATTTTACAAATTATGTGTATACAAGGATTTGGGATGTTGTACATAACGAGGCACAAATTTTCCCATTATTGAAATGTGTTTGCTCAGTTCAATAATAAACATAGAACAATTATCGTATCCCATAAGAATTCCCTTCCAGTGGGGATAGTGATGCTAGCACCTAGCACTGACACTGTGACTCCAGCTGTCTCTTCTTCCAAGGTGCTGCTGTTTCCAAGAATTCTGTGCGTCAGCAAACTGCCAGAATGCAAAAGGTTACAAGGGTAATGTAGATCACTGGAATTTCTACAGGGCTCTGAAGCTTGCAACAACCCATGAAGTTGCTGGTGGCGAATATTCTCCCCACTTTACAGATGGAGAAACTGAGGCTTGGAGCCATTCAAAGACTTGTAAAGGTCAGACAGCTTGGAAACACCCAGGGCAGGCTTGGCCCCTGGCAGCTTGGAATCAGGAGAGGCCTGGGCTTGACTTCACCTCTGGCACTTGCTCATAGCTAAGTCATTTCATTTCCCTGAAGTAAAACTTTCTCCTCTAGAAAAAAAAAAAAAGGACAATAAAAACGAGTATCCTACAGCAGAAAGAAGTCCAAGTTTGGGTTCTGAGTTCAAATCTGTAAAATGAGGTGGCCTCTAAGATCACTTGGAATTCTAACCTATGAGCCCTTTACAAATAAGGTCTATCTATCCATAAAGCAGACCTAGCAGGATGTCCCTGGAGGAATAACAAGTGGTGAACCATTTGCACATTGCAAAATGCAACAAGATTTTTTAAAAAGTCCATAATTCAATCTTTCACCATTTAGGGTTACTTTCCATGTTTTAGGGAAAGACCCCCTTCCCTGCCCCCACTTAGTCTCTCCTCTCAAGGATTACGGGACTTTTAAGTCTGAGTCACACAATTTGCCAAATTCCATTATTGAATAGTGTGTGTGTCATAAATTTCCCCCTATATTCTGAACTCACTGAGGGCAGGAACTATGCCCATACTTCCCACAATGCCTAGTGTAGGGCTGGGCACATTTTTAGATAATTATAGAATCCAATGACGTAAGGAGCTCAAACACTCTTACAAACCGTCCATACATCATTAGAACTGAAAGGGACCTTCATGGACAATGAACCAATCCCTCCCCTACCCCCATGAATCCATTTTGCAGGGAAGAAAACTAAGGTCAATTGAACCAAATAAAGTCTGATGATCATGGTGAGCCAGCTGCAGAGCCTTCTGCCGCTGGTTAAGGCCCCTGGCAGCAAGGTTGCCAAGTCACATAGCACCCGTGGGTGGGACTGGTATGGAGTGCTGGCCAGTGACCAGTAACAAATTTAGCCTCAGCACAAAACATGCCCAAAAGTGAAGGAAAACAGAGGGAATTGATAGTGTTAACTACAACCAGCAAGTCCCAAGGTGTGCCTCATTTGTCCACATCTGTAAAACAGAGGTATAAAACACTGATCTGCTTCCTCTGGAGAGAACTGACTACAATTCAACTGATATTTGTTGGACATAAACTCTCCAGCTCATCAGACAGCTAAGAGTTACAGTGACTAGAACCTGAGCCTGGAGTCAAGAAGACCTGAATTCAAATCTGGTCTCAGGCAAATACTAGCTATGTGACCCTGGACAAGTCATTTAACTTCTGTTTGCCTCAGTTTCCCCATCTGTAAAATGGGAATCATAATAGCGCCCACCTCAGAGGGTTGCAAGGGAGATAATATTTATAAAGCAGTTGGCACATGGGAAGGACTATGAAAATATCGGCTGTAATTATTGTTTCTTATAGTTGTTAGTATTATTGTATTTTTTGGAGGGCAATTGGGGGTAAGTAACTTGCCCAAGGTCACACAGCTAGGTTTTTGTTTGTGTGTGCATTAAGTGTCTGAGGCCGGATCTGAACTCAGGTCCTTCTGACTCTAGGGCCGACGCTCTACTCACTGAGTATTATTGTATTTATTAGTATTATTATTAATATGTGGCTTGCCCCATATAACTTAATCTTTGTTATATGCCTCAGTTTCCTTACCCCTAAAATGGGGATAACAATAGCGCCTATTTCCCAGAGTTGTTGAGAAGATCAAATGAAATCATAATTGTAAAGTGCTTAACACATTGCCGAGTTAGTATGCAGAAGGTATTTAATAAATGCTTATTTCCCTCATACATGTATACATGCGACATGCACACACACAGAGACATACACACAGACATACACACACACCAGTGTCCTTAAATCGTGGCATCTAAAATTCAACACAATGCACCAGACATGACTGACCAGAGGAGAGTCAAGAGGGTCCATCTGCCCTGTAAGCTCTACCTCTCAAAAGAGACCAAAATTGCATTAGCATTTTGACCAAGATCCTGTACTAAAGAGCTTGTGGCCCACTAAAACCAGCAGATCTTTTTCAGAAAAAAACAACTGTTTAACAACCCAGCCTATACTTGTGGCATTGATTTTTTTTAACCCAGGTGTAAAACTTTGCATACATCTCCATCTCATTTTATCTCCTTGCATTCAGTTGAATGTTCTCACCTGCTGAGATCTTTTTTTTTGTTGTTCCTGACTATCATCAAGTCTTAACTGTCTCTCTCACCTTGATATCACCTATCTATTTAATAAGCAAACTGTCTGTGCTTTTATCCAAACCACCAATAACACTGAAACAGCCCCAAGTTAAGCTCCGATTCTCCAACCCCAACCTCTTTCTGCCCCACCACCCCTGCCAGGCTCTGCTGTGCTCACAGTCCAAGGAAAGGGGCAAGGCCTGGCCACAGATCACCATCCTACAAGCACAGTGAGCAAGATGTACAGAAAGGAGAGATCGAAGTGAAATTATAACAGTAGCTCACATTCTTGGAGCCCATTAAGGTTTGCAAAGCATTTCCTTCATAATGGCCCAAACAGATAGTACCCGTATCATTATGTCCATTTTACAGATGAGAAGACTAAGGATCAGTGTTGAGCCTTTCATCAAAGTACATGTCAGATACGGGATTTGATCCCAGGCCTAGTAAAAAGAGTTGTTGTTCAATCATGTCTGACTCTTCGTGGCCCATTTGGGATTTCCTTAGCCAAGATACTGGAGTCGTTTGCCATTTCCTTCTCCAGCTCATTTGGCAGGTGAGGAAACTGAGGCAAACAGGCTTAAGTGACTTGTCCAGAGTCACACAGCTAGTAAGTGTCTGAGGCCAGATTTGAACTCATGAAGTCAAATCTTCCTGACTTTCAGCCTGGCACTCTGTGCACTATGGCACCACCTGGGTGCCCCAGTAAGAAGTAGCTGGCTCTCAAATCAGAGAACTTATGTTCAAATCTTGGCTTTGGCAATATTGGCAGCCAGGTGGCATATGAGAAAGAATGCTGGACATGGAGGCGGGAAGACCCGTGTCCCAATATCTTCACCGTGTGACCTGGCAGGTGCTTAACCGCTCTCAGCCTCAGTGTCCTCATCTGTAAAGTGGGGATAACAATGTTACCAGGATCAAACAAGATAATATTGATAAAACACCTGACAAGCTTTAATATCAATCCATAAACACTGACTAAGCACCTACTAAGGGCGAGGGATACCAAAGAGCTGGGTGCTATTATCAGGTCTTTTTAAGGAAAGCCGGCTTCTCCCTCTGTATAATGATATTAGACTATGTGGTCCACCAGGCTCCCTTCTAATTATTGTGACTTTTAAGGGAGGAAAAGACTGGTGTGGCCCAGAGAAATCAGGAAAGGCCTCAGGACACAGACATGGGCAGGACCAGCTAAGAACTTGGGTCAGTGAGACCTTACTGGAGAGGAAGGGCAGTCTAGGCTGGGGAAATGACACAAGCAGGAACATTAGGGACCATGCCCTAGGCAGTGAAGAAGCAGATCAGCCTGGCCCTAGGAGGAGGGGGGGAGGGGGAGGGGTTGTTGTTGGTCATCCTTCAGGACCCATGACATGAGGTTCTGAGTCACCTTTGGCCATAAAGTGGAAACAGTCAGTTGGGACAAACCCATCCACAGATGGCCTTGCACATCAGAGTCACCCAATAAATATTTAATGGAAAAGTGTGACTAGACTATTGGAAAACTCTTAATGCCCAGGCAGTAGAGGTTAGACTTCTTCTAGCCTAATGTAAATGGAATAGAGGCCTGGTTCCTAGAACATGCCTCTCCTGGTAGGTACAAGGTATGTACCGCATTCCCTTCTTGTTTCAAAGACTAGCCTTGTGCTGACAGGGCTTTTTTGGGGGGGGCGAGGGTCCCTCTATGTCACATAGACTGGAGGTACAGTGGCCATTTCTAGTTGCTCATAGGCCCAACCCCCAAACCATGGAAGCATTGGAAAAGCATTGTTTCTGACCTGGGTTTCATCCTGGGGGCTCACCACACTGGCACCAAACCCAGATTCAAACAGATATCTCCCTGTCGCTTTCCTAGAGCCTTGAAAGGAGGCCAGCTCTGAGTATCTGGGGAAGAGGAGAAGGGAAAGGAGCTGCCTGTTTCCCAAACTGACCACCGTGTGTGTCCCTGAAAACCTAATGCTGTTTCTTTTGTGATTATTCTCTCCTGATGTTAAATGAAGTATCTTGAGACAGAATGGACTGGGTTACAAACCTATGAGCTTCCAAAAGTCAGCAGAGATATTCAAGGTAGTTTGTTGATACCAATTGATAGCAGAGAGCCCTGGAGTGGGTAGCAGCGATAGGATAGCTAAATCTGGTGAGGAACCAGCCCTGAGAAATCTAGTCTTCCTGACCCAACCTTCTAGGTCAGGGGCGGGGAGCCTATGGCCTTGAGGCCACGTGTGGACTTTAGGACATCAAGTGCAGCCCTTTGACTGAATCACAGGACAATTCAATCAAAGGGCCACATGTGAAAACATAGAGGGCCACATGTGGCCTCAAGGCCACAGGTTCCCCAGCCCTGTAAATATTGACCAGACAACCCTTGTCCTGCAAAGAGTTAGCCCAACTGGACAAGAGAAGGCTTCCCCATCAGAGACGCCCCTCCCAGAGAGAAGCACCCTGAGTGGGGACTCCTAGAAGGGAGGAAAGCAGTGAGTTACCCTTTGCCTTATGTGTGTACTTTACACAGGGGGGCCTCATCCCCTGTATTTATTACAGGCAGACAACAAACCTTTGTGCAAATCCAACCCTGCATACCCCAACAGATTTAAGTGTGGGGGGTGTTTACAGGAGACCTGAGAAACTCTAACCCCTCAGTGTTTCCCAGCTACCCTCTGGGGACTGTCAAGAGAGGGAGCCCAGAAGGGGCTCTACAGATTCTTAGAAACAGGAAAGAATCCATCCCCAGCCCTTTTGAAAAGCCATTTTCTAGATGAAGCCAAAATGAACTCAGGGCACAAAGCCTTGTGGGATCAGCAGAGATGGGCACAAAGGAGCCACGTTCAAAGGCAGAGCTCCTTCGACTCTGGGGACAATGAAGGCAGCTGGAAGAGAAGCACCAATCCAGGGGAAGGTGGAGAAATTTGCTGCCTGGATCTGGACCTCTGACTCAGGAGAGACCATAGCAGCAGCCAGAAAAACTGAGACAGGCAAAGAGACAGAGAGACAAAGGCAGAGAGAGAAGGAGAGAGGAAGAGAAATAATGGCAGAAAAAAGGAGTAGGGGGGAAAGAGACAGAGACACAAAGAGAGAGGGTGGGAGAGGGGAGAAGGTGCTGGTGGAGCAGATCCTCCAACCACCCGCCCCATCAATGGGTAAGTCTTGGCTTTGGTGATTTGTCTAAGCTGTATGATGGGATCATGGGACTTAGAGTTGGGGGAGACCATCTGGATCACCTAGACCAACCTCTTCCTTTTACAGATAAGGAAACTGAGGCCTATAGCAGGAAAGAGACTTGTACATTGTTATCAAGTAGTAATTAGCAGAGTCAGGTTCTGAATCTAGGTCTTCCAAGTCCACAGTCAGAGCTCTTCTCTACCCTCCCCCCCCATGTGTTACCATAAGTAAATGTAATGTAATAAACAAATGTAAATGTAATGACAGGGCTGGGAGAGAAAGAAAGGAAGGAAGAGAAAGAAAAAAGGAAGAGGAAGGAAGGAAGGAAGGAAGGAAGGAAGGAAGGAAGGAAGGAAGGAAGGAAGGAAGGAAAAGAAAGGGAGAGAGAGAGATAAAGGAAGAAAGGAAAGGAAAAGAAAGGAAAGGAAGAAGAAGGGGAGAGAGAGAGAGAGAGAGAGAGAGAGAGAGAGAGAGAGAGAGAGAGAAAGGAAGGAAAGAATGGAAGGAAGGAAGGAAGGAAGGAAGGAAGGAAGGAAGGAAGGAAGGAAGGAAGGATTGTTGCTGTTGTTGTGGTGATGAGGTACAGGCTCTGGGAAACCCCTTGAACTCTGATTGAATCTTCCCAGGCATTTTCTCAGGCATTTGCCTGAGGCCATAAGCCTTTCATTATCTAGGCCTAAATCTCTTACTCTTAACCTAGCCTAGCCCTCCATGGTCCAGCTACTTCCCACTCTTGATCCTATCAAAAAATCTATACCCAGGGGCGGCTAGGTGGCGCAGTGAGTACAGTGCTGGCCCTGGAGTCAGAAGGACCTGAGTTCGGATCCAGCCTCAGACACTTGGCACACACAAAGAAAACAACCTAGCCGTGTGACCTTGGGCAAGTTACTGACCTTGGGCAAGTTACTTAACCCCAATTGCCCTCCAAAAAAAAAAAAAAATCTATACCCAAATCTGTTACCCTCAAACTAGCCTAGTCCTCCATTGCCAGGTAGCCTCCAGCTACTTCTCACCTTTAATCTCCTTACTGGAGTCTGACCTCAGTTCCACCAAAGAAGCTCCTTAGACTCCTCCTCAAGACCCTCCCCAGACCCCTCCTCTAGACCACCCCTAAACCCTCCCACAATCTTTCTGTATATAAGATCCATCTTGCCTCCATGACAAGAATGAGAATTCAATCTAGTGCAGGCTCACTCTGTGTCAGATTATTCTGGCCGGGTTGTCAATACAAGCATCACAAATATTCAGGCTCCTTAAGAGACTACCCATTATGGCAAGTCTTTAATAAACTTTGTTTTACTTTGACTGAGAGAAGGTTTGAGTCGAATTCATTGGGCAGGACCCGGCGTGTTGATATTTTGGGGTCTCGAGCACCCCAAACCCCAAATCTCAACAGTTGTGTTTGTCCTTCATTTTCAAAGAGGACCATGGCATCAGGGAAATGATGATATGACTTGGATTTAAATGAGGCAGTGCTGTGCAAGGGTAGCAGCCTCACTTTCTCCTACAGACTGTCTGGGTCCAGTGGCCAGATATTCATTAGGAGGACTGGAGATGGCCCAGGAAGCAATGGGAGACCCTCACCCTTTTAGGCTAAGGCCTTTTCAGGTTCTCACTTAGTAAATAGGCCTCTTTAAGAATCCAGTCAAAGGACGGCACCAGAGTTGCTGACCAAAAGTAAAACAGTTACTATTTAAATTCACTCTGAACCAGGAGGACCCAAAAGAAGGAAGGAAGGAATTGTGGAAGCTGGAAATCCAGGTAGAAGTGCTACTAGACTCCACTTCTACCAGGCCTGAGAAATTAGAGTCCCAAAATGGTCCAGTGCTTTGCTCGAGGTCACACAGATCATAAATAGAAGAGCCAGGACTTAAACCCAGGTCCTAACTGTTGAAATATTGTATTAAGTATATTCCACTAGAAAAATGCATTCATGTGATACAGCTAATATGGAAATATATTTTGCATGATTTCACATGTATAATTGAAAAGAAAAGAAAAATGCTTTCATCTATAATATTTAAAGTCCTTCACTTCTATATGCATCTGGGATTCTGGGCCTGGGAACCAGTGGGCCTGGGAGGAGTCCATCCTGGGAGGAGTGGCAGGGTGCCTTCCACTGTGCACCCAAAAGAATGGATTTCTTCCTCCTAATTCTGCCTCTGGAGCAGAAAGATACTATTAAAGACTCAGGAGAATCTAGGAGATACCTATCCTCTCCCCGAACATAAACACACATACTATCCTAAATAAGAAGTCCCTCAGATAAATGTGTTTCTTAATAGAAAGAAGAACTCACTAAGTAAGCTGCAGCGCCAGACCCGCCTGGAGCCTTGGGCACTGGAGAGTGGTTCAGTACAAGCACCTCTGTGCCAGTCTCAACCAGGACCATAGAATTATTTCTAGAAAAGAACCCCAGAGGACATCTAGTCTAACCTCTCTCATCTTATGGATGAGGAAATTAAAGCCTAAAGAGGGTGACTTGCCCAAGTCTAGTAAGCTAGTAAGCTAGTGAGTGGCAGCTAGTGAGTGGCAGAGTTGAAATTTGAGCCCAAATCCTCAGACTCCACATCCAGTGTCCTTTCCATCACGACGTTGCTGCTCCCAACCCAGACAAATGTATATTAGGTATTTACTGTGTACAAGGTACAGTGTTAGGTGGTAAAAATTCAAGGATTAACAAATGAGATTGTCCCTGCCCTCATTCATTCATCATTCAGCTGACTGTCAGGGGCCCAAAGGTCGTTTGCGCCCTTTGGGACCAGAACCTACCTTTCCAGGCTTACTGCACAGGACCTCCCTTTACATACTCTTCATTCCAGCCAGAATGGGTTCTTTGCTACATGTTCTATCTGGTGCCTGCAATGGCACCATCATATCCACCTCTTGGGATCCCAAATTTTCTTCAAGACTCAGCCCTAGAGACCTTTCCTGATACCCCCAACTTTTAGCATACTCTTGACCCCTGAAATTTCTCTGTATTTGCTAATCTGTGAACATGCTGTTACCATCCCCCAATAGAATCAAAGCTTCTTTTTTTTTTTTTAAGCAATTGGGGTTAAGTAACTTGCTCAAGGTTACACGGCTAGTCATTATTTATGTGTGGGTGCTCATTTTCTGAGGCCGGATCTGATCTCAGGTCATCCCAACTCCGAGGCCGGCACTCTTACTCACTGCGCCACCTAGCCGCCCCTTTAGGGCAATTGGGGTTAAGTAACTTGCCCAAGGTTACACGGCTAGGTTTTTTTTTTGTTTGTGTGGATTAAGTGTCGGAGGCCGGCTCCGAACTCAGGTCCTTCTGACTCCAGGGCCGGCTCTATTCACTGCACCACCTAGCCGCCCCCAAAGCTTCTTTTTTTTTTTTAATTGTTTTTGCTTTTATTTTTGTTTTCTGGAGAGTGGAAATCAGGGCAATTGGTATTAAGTGGCTTGCCCAAGGTCACACAGCTAGTGTTAAGTGTCTGAGGCCAGATTTGAACTCAGGTCCTCCTGACTCCAGGGTCAGGGCTCTATTCACTGTACCACCTAGCCACCCTGGAATCAAAGCTTCTTAAGGGCAGAAATGATGTTGTATTTCTGTGCTTCTAACTCCGCATCTAGCCTAGTGCCTAGCATACAGTAGTTATTTAATAATTGCTTGTTGGATGAACCTTCCTTGCTAGTTCCATTCTCGAAGACTAACTTCCTGGACTCTAGATCCTGGCTGCTTTCCAGAGCCAACTTCCCTGAACTTGACCCTTTGTTGGCCTGCGTTAGGCTGGGAGTTGGTATCGGCTCCTAGACAGTACTGCTCTGTTACTATGTTTTCCCCCTAAGTAAATCACTTCTTTTATCTCCCTCAAAAAAAAAAAAGGTCTCACCTCTTCCCTCTGCCCCATTTATGAATTGTGAGGCTCGATTGTCATTCTAATCAATAATGTCCTGGTCGCTTCTGAAGGGAACAGCCAACATCATGCGTTCTCTGTTGGCAGTCCCTAAAGTTGGACCAGATGGCCTCTGAAGTCCCTTCCACCTCTGATCAATGACCAGTCATCAGCATCCCTGGAAAACCTGTCAGGGCTAAGCCGTGTGTGAGTACTGTAGCAGCGTCCAAAGCAATATTACCAACAGCTCTCATTTACAGAGCACTTTAAGGCTTGCCAAACATTTTTTCAAATATTTCCTCTGATCCTCACATCACTCCTGGAAGGTAAATATTATTATTCTCTCCATTTTGCAGATGAGGAAATGCGGGCTGAGCTGTATAGGACCCACTGATTCTCAACCAGATCTTATTCTTGTCTTCAACTTACGATTGGCAGATAGCCTACAACTGGCCCTATATGTAGGCAAAGTAGATAGCCACCTATGTGATGTGAGATGTCCTGGCTGCACCACCCCAACAACTGGACTTCCTCATCCCTATATCACCAAGTCTGAAATTTTTCTCTTGAAGACTTATTCATTCCTGTTTTTGTTTTGTTTTGCCTTTTAAAAATTGCTTCAGTACTTAGTGCCTGGAATGTAGTAAGTGCTTAATAAATGCATGCAGGCCTCCAGAGACTTCAATTCCTGGGGAAATTCTAGCACACATCATCAAAGAGATGATTGCTGTTTCTAGGAAGGGAAACAAGTGATGAACAGCCAGCACAGCTTTGTCTAGAAATGGTCATGCCAGAAGGAAAAACTGTGTTTACCTAGATATTAGCAAAGCTTTTGTGAAGTATCTCATACTAAGCTAGAGGAGAAGGTAGAGAGCTGGGCACTAGAAGGTTACGCAGTCAGATAAACTGGGAACACATTGGAACTCAGAGTAGTAGTTAATAGTTTAACTTTTTCATCAATGAAGAGTTCAGGTACAAAACTGGGAGTGTTGGTTAATACACTGGGTGACATAGCTAGGATCCAAAGGGGTCTTGTCAGGCTAGAGCACTGGGTTGAATTTCAAAAGATGAAATTCAGTAAGGAGAACTGTAAAATCTTGTACCAAAAAAAATCAGCTTCACAAGTATGAGGTGGGGAAGGCACCACTAAAAAGCAGCTGTTCTGAAGGTCTAAGGGGGTTTAATGTGTGCAGGTTCAATATAAGTCAGACAAAAAGCCCAATGCACTAAGAGGGGCATGACTTCCAAAATGACAAAGGTGTACTCTGCCTTAATTATGCCACATCTGGGGTCGGGTTCATAGGCAAGGCACCCCAGTTTAAGGACATTTTCATAGCAGAATGGTGAAGGGCTTTGAGTCAATATCACCGAGGCTTTGCTGAACAAGCTGGGGATGTTTAGCCTAGAGAAAAGACTCTAGGAGGTAACAAGAGCTGTTTTCAGATGTTTGAAAGTGGAAGAACGATTGCACTTGTCCCTTTTGGCCCCAGAGAGCAGAACCAGGATCAATGGATGAAAATATAAAAAGTAAAATTTAGGCTGATGGGAAAAAACCCTCCCACCAGAGTTATCCCAAAGTAGAAAGGGATGCCTTGAGAGTTGGTTTTGCCTCCTTGGAGGTCTTCAAGCAGAGGCTGGAGGCCACCTTCACATACAAAGTTGAACTAGATGGCACTCAGTTCCCTTAGAGCTTGACTTCTGTGATTCTATCACCCTCAGGGCACCCAAGCAGTCTTGAAGACTAAGTTGGAGAGTTGAATTCTCAGGTTTCTCCCTGGGGAAAAAAAAAAGGGAAAAAACTGAAATGACATGAGGAGGGCTTTCTCCAATTTAGAGGGACCACCTATGGAAAAGTACTCCTTTCAACCAAATAAGGGGGTTGGACTAGATGCTACACCCAAAGATGTACTTCTCCACCCCCCCCCCCAGCTTCTGGTCCCCCTTCCCTCCCCTCTAGTGCCTGTTTTTCAGCAGCAAAGAAACCTCATAGTGTACCTAGGCATTCTTTATTCCCCAGAAAGCTCCACCTCCAGCCCCCAGCTTGTCCCTCCTGTTGCCAGCTGTTGGAGGCAGTCTCAGGCTAAGATGGGGGTGATTACAGGGCACTTCCTAGGGCTGGTGGCTGAAATGCTTTATTATTACATCTGAGGCATCAATGCAGGACTCTGGTAATGGGAGTGTGGAGTAAGCGGGTCTATGCCTAATGGAGTCAATGAGTATAATACGCCTGTCACTCCTAGTAGCTCTGCCTTAGAGTGAATGAGTAACTCATTTCTTCTCCCGGGGAAATGATCCAAAGCGACCTGAGGTTAAAGTCAGCAGGGCTCCTAGCACATTGGCAGGGAAGAAGCCTTGCAATGGGAAGCAAGGCACATGGGTTCGCATCCGACTTCCAGGGAACACTGGCTGTGTGACCCTGGAGTCACAACCTCAGTCCCTCCTCTGCAGCATATGGCTAATGTTCGCCCTAACTAAAGCCTTGGGGCTGGACAAGATGATCTCTTGGGATCCTTTTTTCCAAAGGTGGAGGGAAGCAGGGGAAACAAAGATTCAAATGAGTGCCCAACAATACACTAGGGGACATCCTGGAGGAGGCAGTGGAAAGAGCCCTTGTTTTCAAATCAAAGGGACCTGGGTTGAGATCCCACTTGTGGCAATTCTTTGGATGACTGTAGACAAGTCATCAAGCCTCTTGGAACCTCAGGTTTAATTTAAATTTAAATTTAAATCTTTAAAGCTGGAAGGAAGCTTAGAAGCCTTCTGGTCCAATTTCTTCATTTTCAGGAGAGGAAACTAAGACCCAAAAAGGGAGGGGAACTTGTCCAAGGTCACTCAGGTAGGAGATGACAGAGGCAGGACTGGAAGGCAGAGTTCTGAGCCCAAAGCCAATGCTCTTTTCATTATACCTGAGGAAAATCATGAAGAGCTTCATCATTTTCTAAGCCATAAAGTGCTTTATTATAAGTTATGGAGGGGCAGGTCCACAACTTCCTACTCAGCTATTGGGGTGGGAGGGAGAATAATGAAGACAGCTGTGGTGACAGACAGCAGGGCAACTAGGTGATGAAGTGGCTAAGAGTGCTGGACTCGTCTTCCTGGGTTCAAATCCAGCCTCAGACACTTGCTAGCTGTGTGACCCTGGGCAGGTCACTGCACGTTGTTTTCCCCAGTTTCCTCATCTGTAAAATGAGCTGGAGAAGGAAATGGCAAACCCCTCCAGTATCTTTGCCAAGAAAACCTCAGATGGGATCACTGAATAAAATGACTGCACAACAAGAAGAAAATGCCAGTAGCTCTCCAGCTAAAATGAATAAGGGAGGTTAGAAAGCAGGGCTTGGTCTTATGGACCAGGTACATAAGTTTTTAGTATCCTGTTGCTCACTCTGAACTCAACTGTTGGAATTATATTTGCTTTGCATAGCCCCAGAACTAGAAACAATGGGAAAATAGTGCAGATCAATGGATAAACAAAATTAAGTACTCAGTAGTACCACACTGAATTGCACTGGGTACTGGGGAAATAATGGCAATGAATGAAGTAATCCCTACTCACAAAGACGATTATATTCTAATGGGAAAGATGACCAGCACATACATATCTATGTGTATATGTGTGTATAGAAATGCACATGTATATGTACACACATATATTCACATTCTTATATATTTCTGTGAATATACATGCATGCATGAATGCATATGTCTTTAGTTGTTCATTTTTGAAGAGGACCAATGATGTCACAGGGTAATGTCTTGACTGGCACATAAGCTGAATTTAAGTGAAGCAGAATTGTTCAAAGTTGTCAGCCTAACTCTCTCTTCCAGAGTCATTGAATTTTCAAGGCAAGACAAAAGTCAAGATTACTGGTGATGACCCAGGATGCCATGGATGACCCTGGCATCTTTGATGTCTGACCAGGCTCTAAGTGCTCCCCAGAGCCTGCTTTGGACGCCTTCATGGCCATTGGAACAAGTCATTTCCACCCACCCATTCTATAGGTAAGGGGGGAGTCTTCACATGCTTGGAGTGGACATCGCCCCCCCACAACTTAATGATTAGTTTGATGTCCATGGGTTATCCTCCACCTGATTTAGCCCATCTGCTAAGACTGTTTACCATGATAGGGCTGCTGTGAATGCTACAACTTCTTAGAGTTACAGGTGAGGGTTGGGTGAGAGGTAGATGAGCCTCCTGAAAAGGGTTTAGCAAGCCCTCACACCAGAGGTACTAGTCTTCTTTCTTGAACACCCCATACTTTACCACATAGATACAATATAAATTGCAAGGTCCAGAATTCCCCTGGCTGGGGAATCATGTACCTTCCCCATACTGTGGGATGAGTTCAATACCAAAGGAAGAGGCCAAGGAACTCCAGGTTGATTAATTATAGGAGTTGAATAAGTCATTATGATTACTTATAAACAGGAGCAACCTGGGGTGGCAGCCATATGATTCAGTGGATCCCTGAGAAGACCCCAGTAAAACCTAGTGGTGATTATAGGAGTCAAAGGGAGGTGGAGAACTAAAGTACATCATTATGGACTGGCGGACATTTGGGGTTTCTGCTTAGTAATGAGCTTGGGCATTAAGCTGGTGTTATTGGGTAAAATGTCCAAACACACACTTGTGTATTGATCATGTACAGATCATAAATGGGTCACTGTGTCCATGTTAGGACCTTCATTGGTCGCAATGTCTAAGTTATGACTCAGTGTCTGAATTATGATTTTTTTTAACAGGTCACCATGTCTAGGCTTCCACCTTTCAGAGAGTTCAAGTTAATCTCTTTCACTTCTTTTTGGGGTTTTTTTTAATGGCTTTCCCCCAATCGGGACTTTAAGTCATTAAACACAAGGTAGCTTGGAAGGGAAGCTTGGAAGTCAAGAAGATCAAGGAGGTCTTCATGCTACTGAATCTCAAAGACAGAGATAGATTCTATGAGACTGAGGTGATGTGAGGGTGAATTCCAGGCATGGGGGGCCAACACACAAAAGCATGGCAATGGGAAATGAGATATCATGTATAAGGAATCAAAAAAAGGTCAGTTTGTCTGGATTAAAGAATACAAGATGGGGAGTAGTGATGCTTCATGAAGCTAGAAAGAGAGATTGGGGCTGGTTTGTGACCAGCTTTGAAAGTTAAACAGAGTATATACTGTGTAACTATAGCCTGGATATAAAGGCAACATGAGCACCCCAACAATTACAGATGTGGTGCTGTGTTCTCCCTCTTCAGAGGGTCTTCACACAAAAGCTGGGGGGGGGGCATTTATTGGGTAGAACAGAGAAAGAATTCTTTTTTAGGGATGGGTTAGACTGGAAGGCCACTGAGGTCTCTAACAATTCTATGAACTCTGGACTCTTTTGGCAGCCAAGAAAGCTAGTGCTATATTAGGCTATGCAAAGGGAACCATGGTGTTTCGAACCAGGAGGTCATGGTCTCTCAATTCTGGGAACCACGTTATAAGAAGAGTATTTACAAGCTGGGATGAGTCCAAAAGAGGTCAGCTGGGATGGTGAAGGTCTTTCAGACTGTCACATGGGGATCAGGTGAAAGAACCAGGGATGTTTAGCCCAGAGAAAGGGATAATCGAAGGGCTGTTATTTGAAAGTGGGATCACCCTGGTTCCACATGGTCCCAGGGGGCAGAACAGGGAGTAATGGATGGAAGTCACAGGAGCTAACTGGAAACTGAATTTAGGATGAGAAATCAGAAGCCAAGGGGCGGCTAGGTGGCGCAGTGAGTAGAGGGCCGGCCCTGGAGTCAGAATGACCTGAGTTTGGATCTGGCCTCAGACACTTAACACACACAAACAAAAAAACCTAGCCGTGTGACCTTGGGCAAGTTACTTAACCCCAATTGCCCTCCAAAAAGCAAAAAAAAAAAGAAAAGAAAAGAAAAGGAAAGAAGGAAAGAAAGAAAGAAAAGAAAGAAAGAAAGAAAGAAAGAAAGAAAGAAAGAAAGAAAGAAAGAAAGAAAGAAAGAAAGAAAGAAAGAAAGAAAGAAAGAAAGAAAGAAAGAAAGAAAGAAAGAAATCAGGAGCCAGAACGGACCTTGGAGGCCATCATTCCACAAAAGGTCCAGGGAGACTAAGGGTTTTTGTCAACAGTCACAAAAGTATAAAGTGACAAAGGATTTGAACCCAGCTCTAGAGAAGGAAAATTTCTCATAATTAGAGCTGGGCAAGAGGAGGGTGGATGGGCCACTTCAGGAGGTAGTGAATTTCTTTTTCCTAAAGGTTTTTGAGCTGAAGCCATAGAACCTTGATTAGGGTGGGAAGGATTTTTGTTCAGGAACAGGTGGGCCTGGAAGCCATCTGGGGTCCCTTCCAATTCCATCCCTGGGTCATTCTGAGATCTTACCTGCTGTAAGGACCCTGCAACTTGGAGTTTGTTTTTGACCCAGTTTTTTCTGCTGTGAAAACTTTAACTGTGGTTTCCCAGTCTTGGAATCTGCTCCAGAGGCTGCTCTGGTCTTTTCAATTCCAAGACCTGCATCTCAGGCTGCTGACCTCTGCTTGTTTGCTCAATGCCTTTGTCCCCTTCCTCGCCCCATTACCCAACTCTTTCGGTTCCTAAAGGCTTTCATCAGTCCCATGAAAGGCTCCTGGGAGAGTGGGGGCAGCACAGGGAAAAGCTGAATAAGAGGGAGTCAGGGGGCAAAAGCTCGCGTTGCCCATTTCGTGATGCCTTGGATTCTAGTACTCTAAAACCCATTCAGATTCACTTTTAGAGGTTAGTGATGGAATTCATGGAGGAGTTCAGAGAAGTGCCTGCTTACATTCCACCATCTGTGCCAGCCTCCTCCCCTCAATCATCCCTGCTACCAGGTTCTCAAAGGCAACTTCTGTGTCGTGTTGGACACATGTGCCATAGGCCAATCACCCGATAGCATCAGGCTCTAAAATCCTGTTCCAGCTCAGCTCTCTTTGATTTGGCTCAAAAACCTGGATGATGCCTGTTGGGATATGTGCCCAAAGGACTTGTGTTGATCTCTATAGAGGAGACACGGTTCATAGTCACCTGTCTTGGAGGAGCTTAAGAACGGGGGGTGTCAGATCTAGAAAATGGGGTTGTCCTCTGGAAGGAGAGTCCCTCTTATTCTATTTGGCTTCAGAAGATAGAACAAAAAGTGATGAGTGGGTGGAAGTCATTGAGGCTAGTTTGGAATAGAGTTTTGGCCCATAGCCAGAGCTGGAAGGGTCTTTCTATCTAGGCTTTTCACTTAGGTGTGCTATCAAACTAAGGGCTCAATGAAACAATGATTTTCTCTTCTCTGCTCCCACCCACCCTGTCATCTGTGCTGGCCCCAGTTAGCACTACTTTGATGCTTCTCAGTTTCCCCTGTATTTTATTATTGTATGCCCCGACTGCATACACCCCAAAAGCCAGTAAGTTCCTTGAAGACAAGATTGTTTTATCTTTTCTTGGCATCCCCAGTCTCAAGTATACATCTTGTACCTAGGAGCTACTAAATGAATGTTTATCAAATAAACCTGAATCTAATGGGAATTTCTGCTGCCCTTACCAGACCAGGGAGGGCTTAGATGGGTTCATGAGTATCAGGGGAATGGTTGGGTAAGCCCCCAACCTGGGAGGTATATTTAGGATCATAGATTTAGAGCCACAAAAGACCCTAGAGACCACCTGGGACCCTTTCCTCCTCAAGTCTATTCTTTGGTTTTTTTTTTTTAGGTTCTTTTTTTTTTTTTTTGCTTTTTGGAGGGCAATTGGGGTTAAGTGACTTGCCCAAGGTCACACGGCTAGTTTTTGTGTTAAGTGTCTGAGGCCAGATTTGAACTCAGGTCCTCCTGACTCCAGGGCTGGTGCTCTATTCACTGAGCCACCTAGCCACCCCAAGTCTATTCTTTCTATGATCCTAGTCTAGCTTCATATCACAGAGGAAAAAACTCAAGTACAGAGAAGGAAAAGGATTTGCTTGGGCCTTATGACATTGACATCATCATCACCACCACCATCATCATCACCATCATCACCATCACCATCATCACCATCTTCATCGCCATCTTCATCATCATCATCATCACCATCACCACCATCACCACCACCATCACCACTACCACCACCATCATCATCACCATCATCACCATCATCACCTTCACCATCATCACCATCTTTATCACCATCATCACCACCACCATCATCATCACCATCATCACCATCACCATCATCATCACCATCATCGCCATCTTCATCATCATCACCATCACCATCACCATCACCATCACCATCACCATCACCATCACCATCACCACCACCATCACCACCACCATCATCGCTAACCTTTCTGCAGCGATTACTATGTGTCAAGCACTGTGCTAAGAGCTTTCCAGCTATCATATTTGACCCTGAAAACAACCCTGGGAGGTAGATGCTGTTATTATTCCCATTTTACAGATGAGGAAACTGAGGCAAAGTTTGCCAGTGTCACACAGCTAGTGTCAAAGGCTGTATCTGAACTCAGATCTTTCTGACTCCAGACCTGGCACTCTAGCCACTGCACCACCCAGCCCTCCACATAATAGACAGAACACTAGATTTGAAGTGAGAGGATTTGAGTTCAAATTGGAGCTCTGCTGATTACTATCCATGGGACTTGGGTCAAGTCCTTCCCTGCTTTGGGCCCCAGTTTCCTCATCCAACAAAGGAGGGAGTTGTACCTTTAGATTAGATTTAGTTGACCCTTTAGATCCCTTTCCATCTCTAAATCCTGTGATAAGTAAATAGCAAATGTGGGATTTGAAGCCAGGACCCTTCCTTCTGATACCAGAGCTCCTCCTAATGGTATAGGCTTCCCACTTGTGGAAGGCTAACACCACCCTCTTCTTCAGGCTTGTTGTTCAGTTGTTTTTTCAGTCAAGTCTGACTCTTTATAACCACATTTTGGGGTTTTCTTAACAAAGATAATGGAGTGATTTGCAATTTTCTTCTCCAGCTCATTTGCCATACAAGGAAACTGAGGCAAATAGGGTGAAGTGACTTGCCCAGGGTCACACTGAGACCAGATTGGAACTCAGTTCTGCCTAACTCCAGTGCCAGCACTCTATGCACTGTGGAACCCCCTTGCTGCCCTAAATAATCAAGAGGACAGTTTCTGACCTTTGTAGCATCTTAGAGGTTCCAGAGTGCTTGTTTGTATTCTGCCTCATTCAACCTTCTTTTACAATGGGCAGGACCTGGAACCAAGAAGTACTACTTCTAAAATTTACTTTCTGTGATACCTTGGGCAAGTCCTTTAACCTCTCTCTGACTCAGTTTCCTCATCTGTAAAACAGGGATAATAGTACTGGTAGTATTATTATCACAACAGGCTTGTTGTGAGGCTCAGGTGAGAGGGTCTTTGAGTGGGGTAGTGGCTAGGACACTGACTTTGGAATCAGAGAGATGTGTGTTCAAATCCTGTCTCTGACATTTGCTAATTTTGTGACTATGGTCAAGTCACTTATTCTCTCAGTTTCCTTATCTGGAAAACGGTGATGATAGAGCCTGTGATATCTGTAACGTGGTGAGGATAAAGATGTAACTGCTGGGAGGTTTCAATGAGGTCATGTCTGTAAAGTGCTTTACAAACCTTAAATTATAATCTGCATGTCTGTTGTGATCATTATCACCTCACCAGTTAGGGTGAAGTCCTAAGTTAAGGACAAATGGGAATGGGAAAGTGTATTGAATGTGGAGCCTTGGCTCTCCTGGTCCCCTTTAGCTGGGCTGCTTTGTGCCAACTAGAGAAAAAGTTATGCCCAGAAGGTGAGTGACTGAGCCAAGGTCACCTGATGAGTCAGAAGCAGGAATAGAATGTGGGATTCTATCTGCCCTTTGTCACCCGATCTAACTCTTGGCTAACCATTCCAAGAATCTCTAAGTAGGGGACAAGCACTATAGGAGAGCCCTGCTAAGAAAGTGTCCTTAGATGCCCAGGTTATAGGTCAGATGGTTTTATAGAGACATTTTTGGGAGCCTTCTAACAAGATGCGCTCTTGGAGGAACTTCAGAGTGGCTCTGCCTTACTCTGAATTCTGTAAGCGCCACTGAATGCCCCCTGCCCCCAACCATAGTTCTTACTCTGAGCTCACAAGAAGCCAGGTCCAATCATAGCCCCCCACTCCCTGACCCAGAGGATCATGGTCTCTTTTTGGCTCATTGTCCACATCCCAGAATAAAACTCAGGGGAAATAGGAATGATGAATGATGTATGACCTGTGTCTTGTTTTCCCCAAAAGAGAGAAATGCCTGAGTTAAGTTCTCAATCTGCAATATGAGTGTCAGGTATGAAACAGCCTTCTTTTCACCCACCACAGAACACACCCATGATGCAAAGAATTCACTAAAGTCCATGAACTAATAGCTATTAAAGCACTCAGATAGCCCACTAAATGCAGCTGAGAGAATACTTCTCCATCCATCTCGTCTGTACCATCCAAGCAACTCAAAGCAATGGTGTAGAAGATTTACAAGTGCCAGAACTCCTGCCCTCAAGGGGCATGGTTTTAGTCCTGTTCAGTTGCAGGGAGATGAAGAAGAGGAAGAAGGGAAAGAGAGAAAGGAAAAGGAGGAGGAAGAGAAGGTGGAAGAGAAAGAGGAGGAAGAGGAGAAAGGGGGAAGAGGAAAAAGAGAAAGAGGAGGAAGAGGAGAAAGGGGGAAGAGGAAAAAAGAGAAAGAGGAGGAGGAAGAGAAAGAAAAGGAGGAAGAGGAGGAAGAGGAGAGCATTTAGCTTTTTACAAATATTATTTCATTTGATCCTCACAACAACCCTAGGAGGCAGGTGCTGCTTTTGTGCCCATTTTGCAGATGAGGGAATAGATGAGCTCTTCTGGTGAGCTTCTACTTTCTCCAATAGGCTCATGGTTAAGGAGCCTGAGAGCTGAGCCTGACTTTGAAACTCAGGGTCTTTACAACTCTTGGAAATTCGAGAACTCAAGATTCTCTGTGAGCTAATTTGCAAAGCTGGAAATATCTGTCCTCATGCTGCCTAATCTCTGACCCGTGTTCAGAAAAGGAAATTGAAAGAAGAAGCCAGGAGCTGGAGGCACAACACCCTCTCCCTGAGGTTCATCTAAGAGAGTGCAGACCATCGGCTTCACCTAGAAATTGCTCTTTCATGCTGGGGTGGGGTAGGGCAGTGGTGGTGGCTCAAGAAATCTCTCTACTCCTCCCCACCCCTTTGCTGTAGTCCACTCTGCAAGTCCAAGGGAGAGAAGCATGGAAAAATGAAAAGGGAGGAGGGAGGGACATTTCACAGCTCACTCTTAGGGAGCACATGACCTAACTGACCTTCCATCCATCCTCTGGAGCCCCAGACTCATGCAGCAAGGTCGAAAGCTTGCAATAGCATCATTGATTGGGAAAAACTCATGGAACTGATAAGGGCCTCCCTTGGTGGGCCTCTTACACTAAGCCAGTTTTGTCCATTCAACAATTCCTTATCACGCAGCTAGCTGGTCTATACAAAAAATGGTGTGTGTGCACTGGGAGGTTGGCGGGGTGGAGATACAAAGAGGAATGGTACATAATCTCCGGCAGAAGGGAAATAAGAGAAGGAATCGTGTTAACCTTATAAAGCTTTAAGGTATTACCTCATTTTAGCCTCACAACCCTGTGAGGTAGGTGCTATTATTATCTCCATTTTATAAGTGAGGAAACTGAGGCTCAGAGAGGTTCAGTGGCACCACCAGTCATGTAGCTAATAAATCGTCTGACATGGTATTCTAACCCATCTTCCTGGCTTCAAGTCCAACACTCAATGAACTACTCTAAGGGCAATGGCTTTGAAGACAGAACTTAATTGAAATCCCAGCTCTAGCTACTCATGAATGTGACCAGTCCCTTTCCCTCTATGGGCTTCAGTTTCCTCCTCTGACGGATAAAAAGTTAGGGTTCCATGACTTCCAACTTACTAGCTTTAAATCTCATGATGCTCCCCTAATGGAGCTTACAGTTTTTGAAGGAATAGTCCCTCTGCACTATGCCCTAGCTGAATCATAACTGGAGTATTGTATTGTGTTGTGGTGTGGGGGGAATTGATGGAAAGATTCCTGATTGATATCCCCTTGAGGAGATTCCAATAGAGTGGTCTACTAGAAGCCCATTATCTCAAGTACCACTTAAAGCCATTTTAGGAGACAATGAGATTCAAGTAAGCTGGTCAATGAAATATTGCAACTAACTGGGGACCCCTACCCTGACTGAACAATGGAATAATATTAATAATAGAAAATTCCTGAAACTCTGAACTACTGTCCCTGGATACCTATCTCCCTTCCCACAATAGGTTTTCCTCTATAAGAATCCTAGTCTTTCCTGGCTAATGGATATCTTCCTTAGTCAGAGGGTATCCCTCTTAAAGGGCAGCTCCCTTAGTGGGCATCTCCCTTAAGGACCTATCTCCCTTAAGCTGGGGTCTCCCTTAAGTTTGGGTCTCCCTTGATGGGTATCTCCCTTAAGGGGGGCATCTCCCTTAAGGAGTCATCTCCTTGGGGGGAGCTATCTCCATTAAGGAACTGCCCCCCCTTTAAGCTGAGGTCCTCCTTAAGCTTCATCTTAAGAGGCAGAGGAGCCTGCTTGGGGTGTGTGTGTGTGTGTGTGTGTGTGTGTGTGTGTGTGTGTGTGTGTATGTGTGTGTATGTGTGTGTGTGTGTGTGTGTGTGTGTGTGTGTTATCCACAATAAATGCCTTTACTTGATTGGGAGACAGCCTGAGCAAATTCTTTCAAGATGTGCTTGCACCCCAATATTTTGAGGTGAGCTTATCACTTCCAGTTCAATTAATGAAATTACAAATGATAAGGAGAAGGTAATAGAAACAACAAGGTGTTGAGATCTTAAATTAAGTAGAAAGAGATGCTTAATGCTTTATTACTTTTTTACTAAGGAGTGAAAAAAGTTCTTCACATTAAACTTGATGGAATTAAAGGGAACCTAGTTATTGACTGGTTGACAATCTAAAGGCCAGTAAGGGGGCCATTAGGCTCCTCTTGTGGGGCAAAGCACCTGGTGCTGATTCTATTCCAGCTGAGATTAATAAGGCAGGGGGTCCACTGCTCATACAAAAGCTGACTGAAATTTTCCAGGTTATATGGCAAGAGGAGGTTATCCCACAGGAGTTCAAGGATGCCTCTACTGTCCACCTCTATAAAGGTAAAGAAAATAGATTGTCCTGTGACAGTCACAGGGGGGTCTCTCTCTTAGTCATTTCTGGCAAGATTCTTGCCAGAGTCCTCCTTAATAACTGAGCCAGGTCTCAGGTCGATATTGTGTTTGCTGCCCAACAACTATAGGAAAAATACCAGGTCTTGTCTTTGTAGACTTGACCAAGGCCTTTGATACAGTTAGCCTTGAGGGCTTATGGAAAATTACGTCAAAATTTGGTTGCCCAAAGAAGCTCATCTGCATTGTGTGTCAATTTCATGACCCACATGCTTGCCCAGGTTCTGGATAATGGACAATGCAATATTCTCATGCCTTCCCCATCACCAATGGAGTGAAACAAGGCTGTGTGCTTGCTCCCATGCTTTTTTGGCTATGTTGTCAAATGCTTTCAATGAGGATGAACATGGCATCAAGGTCAGCTACCACAATAATGGTAAATTCTTCAACTTGAAAAGGCTACAAGCCAAGACCAAAGTAGAGGAGTAATGGGGCATGATCTTCTGTTTGCAGATGAGTGTGCTCTAAAGCTGAGATGCAACAAAGTATGGACCAATTCTCTGCTGTTTGTGCTAATTTTGGCCTAACAATTAAACACCAAGAAAACACAGGCACTCCATCAGCTACCACCACACCATCCATATGTGGTTGCAGCAAATGGAGAAGTTCTGAATGCTGTGGATAAATTCTCTTACCTTGGTAGTGTACTGTCAAGGGATGTATATTGATAATGAGGTTGAACATGCATTGCCAGAGCTAGCCCAGTGTTTGGGAGACTCTGAAGGAAAGTATGGGAGAGAAGAGGTATTAGACTGACTATCAGACTGAAGGTCTACAGAGAGGGGTGCTGACCTCATTGTTGTATGCCTGTGAAACCTGGGCAGTCTACCAGTGTCATGTCAGGAAACCGAATCCCCTCTATTTGAATTGTCTTAGGAAGATTCTGAAGATCACCTGACAGGATAAGGTACTAGACACTGAGGTCTTTACTTGAACTAAACTGCCAAGTGTTCAAACTCTGCTTCAGAGAGCAATTTCTGCTGGCCTGGTCACATTGTTCAAATGAAAAACGTACACTTGCCAAAAAAGAGTATTTTATGGGGAACTCATACAGGGCAAGCATTCACATGGTGGTCAGAAGAAGCCATACAAGGATGTTGAGGTCAGAGAACCATAAATGTTGAGGTATAGGGCTTAGGGGTACATGAGACCCCAAAATACCAACACATTGGGTCCTGCCAAATGATTTCAACTCAAGTCTTCTCTCAGCCAAAGAAAAGCAAAGTTTATTAAAGGTTTGCCATAAAGGGTAGACTCTTGCCTTTTTTTTTTTGGAGGGGGGAGGGCAGGGAAATTGGGGTTAAGTGATTTGCCCAAGGTCACACGGCTAGTAAGTGTTAAGTGTCTGAGGCTGGATTTCAACTCAGGTCCTCCTGACTCCAGGGCTGGTGCTCTATTCACTGTGCCACCTAGCCGCCCCAATGGGTAGACTCTTAAGGAGCCTCGGTATCTGTGATGCTAGTATTGGACAAGTGGGCCAGAATAATCTAACACAGAGTGAGTCTGCCCTAAATAATTCTCTGACTTCCTCATGGAGGCAAGATGGGGTCTTATGTACAGAAAAGTTGTGGGAGGAATCTAGGGGTGCTCTAGAGGAGTTTGAGGAGGGTCTTCAGAAGGAGTCAAATGAGGTCAGACTCCAGCAATGAAAGATTAAGGATGGGAAGTAGCTGGAGGCTACCTGGAGATGACAAAGGAGGGCTAGGCTAGTTTAAGGGTAACAGATTTGGGAGGATCAAGGGTGGGGAGTAGCTGGACAATGGAGGGCTGGCTAGTAAGAGTAAGAGATTTGGGCTGAGCTATAAAGAAAGGCTTATGGTCTCAGGCAAATGCCGAGAGTTCAAGGGGGTTCCCAGAGCCTGTACCTCATCAAGGACACTCTTAAGGTATCTCTTAAGAACTTTGGAATGGATTGTGTGACATGGGAGTCACCAGCACAGGACCACTCAGCATGGCGTGTCCACATCAGACAAGGTACTGTGCTATATCAGAAAAGCAGAGTTGAAGTAACTCAAAGGAAATGCAGGAGGCAGAAATTTAGAGAATCCACTCCAAGCTCACATTAGTCTGATCAGCCAAGTCAGACACACTGAAATTTGACTCTAGCAAAGTGATGTCATTTTGGTCCTCTTCCGGAATGAAGGATAACAACCAACCAACCAACCAGAAAGCAAGGCTGGCAGTTCTCAGACATCTCTAAGTAATGCTACCTCTGGCAACCAAGATAAGAGCTAACCATGGAGGAAGAACCCAGCTACTCTCCACATTTTCCCTTATTCTCCTAGCAGAGGATAGCAGAAGGGGGTAGGGGTTTTCCACTCACACAAGAGGGACATTACATCCAGTAGGAGTAAAGCCATGGACTGGAGACCTCTGACATCAGAGAACTGGGTTAGAGTAGGAATTAGGGGTTTCCTTTTGGAAAGGAACAGGCCCAGGCAGCCCAGATGAGTAGCTTGACCGAAAAAGACACTTCATTCAAGAGAAAGAGCATGAGGACACTAGATGAGGGCCAGGCATGTTGGAAGTGTAAGTTGCCTCAGTCACATGTTTTCCCTAAGAGGGGGCATCTCTATCAGTGTTACTCTACACATGTGCTCACTCTTTCCTTGTGCTGTGTATGACTGTGGAAGAGCTTGCCCTGGGTTTATGGGGAGAACATCTGGTTATTATTCTTCTAAAGACGCTATTTCAGCAAATGGTTGTTCTGTTTTGAGCTAAGCGTGTCTCATGTCTGGCAATTAAAGGGAAGCGGCCACTGATGGGTCACAAGCTATAGTTTTAGGACTGTAGGACCTATAGAGTTTTTCTGAACCAAAGGCAGTCACCCTCTGGGGAACCCACCATATAAGAACAGGTACAGAGACAAGATACAAGAACAAAGTGATTATAAATAACCAATATCTTGTAGCTTCAGAGCTTTCCCCCTTACAAAGTCCTGACTTTAAGTTCAATTCTTCTTCAGAAGGACATTACTGATAAAGAAATTGTGCTGATTCTCCTTGATCTTGATCAGACACAATCCAATTTTGCAAGGAATTTAATGTAGGGTAGGAAAGCCCATTGTATTCTGCTCAGGCCTAGTGGGGTACACATTCTTTGAATTGATAGCCTTAAAGACATGATCAGGTATAGAGATACTTTTTCCTATCCAAGAGATATACACCCCTTCATTTTAATATAACCCACCTCGAATCACAGGTTAACCCATTAGATTTGATTACTGTTTGACCTACCTACTCCTTTGAAGGGTATAAAAACCATTAGTCTGCCTTGATTGTTTTTGGTCTAAGAGAGATGGCCAAGTGACCATTTTTATGCTAATAACCTGATGGTCTTATTAATAAAATGATTAAATTACCCAGAAATTATGTCTCTCAGACCCTTTTAAACATCACAGAAAATACAAGAACATAGACAAAGCTGAGACAGATCTGGAAGAGGATGACTATGGGATGATCTGTAACCTGTAATGTGGAGAAGGCATGTACATGCATTCCCACACATTTGTGGTGTGTATGTGTAGGGGGAGTCTTCAAATATATGAAAGACAGTCAGGAGAAAACAGGTTAGACTTGTCTTCAAAGGGCAGATGTTGTAGAGGAAAGCCCCTGATCCATATTAATGTTACAGTCCTTGTAAACACCACCATCATCATCCTATATGTGCTGAAGGTTATAATCAGTCAGTCAGTCAATTAACAAACATTTATTAAACACTTACTATATTCCAGGCACTTTGCAAGTGCTGGGAGTGCTAAAGAGAAGGAAAATCAGACCTGGTTTTAAAGGAGGTTGAATTCTAGAGAAGAAATTCAGTCCGCATTAAAGTTCCAAGTCCTTCCAGGTTGACATCAAGTCCAAAGGAATTAGCCTTGACTCTGAAACAGTCCTGTAATTGGAATAGGCCTCTGGACAGAGGCAGTGTGGGCAGGAGATCAAGTCACCATAAGCCATGGAACAGGAGCAGTTGTGGAAAAGTTGGCTGCTCTCCCAAGCCTCCAAGGCTGGGAAGGGACCTAAGGTGTTGAGTAACTGAGCTGTTGCATGAAGAAAGGGTCACAGGCAAGGCACTGACCCCAGAGGATATGAGGATTTCCCAAGCAGAAGCAGCTGGGCCATTCTGCTGTGGTGGAAATATTGTTAATGTGGAAGAAGGAAAGAAGTGCCATTCTCAGTTCCTTCTGTTTGTCTGCTGCCTGCCCTTGGCCCTGTAAAGTCCCTCCTTCAGAAACTAGGAAAGTCATTCTCTCTTCCTCTTCCTCCCTCTCTCTCCCTCTCTTCCCTTCTTTTTTCTCTTTCTCCCTTTCTCCCCTCTCTCTCCCTCGCTTTCTCTCTCTCTCCCTCGCTTTCTCTCTCTCTCCCTCTCCCCTCTTTATCTCTCTCTATCTCTGTGTCTGTCTCTATCTGTCTGTCTCTCCCCTCTCTGTCATAATCAAACCTGTACCTGATGGGAAACCCCTCCATGATGTTGACAATTAAGTCATCTCACCTAGCCTTGGCTTGAAAACAGAGGTACTGCTCTTACAAGGCCACCAACAATCTCTTAAGTACTGTTGACTATATCCAATGTCTTTTCTCAGTCCTCATCCTCCTTGACCTCTCAGGTGTATCCAACCAATACTGTTCCCTCCTCTCAGTTATTTTGAGACATGGTTCAGGAACACAGAGGGATTCTTTGTCTCAATTTAATCCTATTCAATTTGACAAGCACTTATTAGGCCCCAACTGTGAGCTCAAGGCACTATGCTGGGTATTTGAGATACAATGACAAAAGTTAAGGTTGCCAGCCTCAGGGAGATTACATAGTCCTAGAGTGGGGGTGGGGAGGAGAACATAAAGTACATGGTGTATGTTGTATTAGTAAGTCAAGTGTATAAACCAAGTGACACCAAGTAATGTGTAGTGATGCCAAGGGGTACCCAGTGGCTTCATGTAAAAGGCAGCAGCTGAGTTGCACTTTGAAGGATCCTAGGAGGGGCAGAGCCAAGATGGCAGCATAGAAGCAGGAAAACTCCCTGTGCTCCCCCCATAACCACCTCAAATACCTATAAAAATGACTCTAAACAAACTTTAGGGCTAGAGAACCCACAAAGTGACAGAGAGAAACAAATCTTCCTCTGAAGATAGCCCAGCAGGCCGGCAGGAAGGGTCCATTGCAGGGTGTTGGGAACAGAGCCCAGCCCCACCTGAGTCCTCAGTTTTAGTCTCAGGGTGGCCCGAGTAGCCACAGCTAGTGGGAAGAGTAGATCACCAGCAACTGTCGTAGTTCCAGAATTATCAACCCATAAAAGCCAAAGACAAAGTGAGAGGTCAGTGTAGGCTTTGGGAAGAGGGGGTCCAGGAGTGTGGTCCGGCCTCTGCCCTTTGGAGGGAGAAGCTGCTGAGGAATGGTGGCCGCCACCACATGGCTGTTTCAGAGCTCCTGGCCTGCAGATTGTAGGGGGACCAAGGCAGCCATTCTGAGGGGTAATTGCTCTTGCTTTAACCTGCTTGGATCTGGATTGCTGTCTAGGGTGGAGGTCCTGGGATGCATGACCAGGTGCCAGAGCATGTGGAGGCTTCAGAGAGTGCACCCAACTAATAGCTCTAGCAGCTGTGAAAACCCCAGGGATTCGATACAAAACTCTCCTCCCTAGAAGCAGAGTTCTACTGTGGCAAAAAGCTCAAAAGTCAAGTAATTGAGCTGCAACATGAGCAAGCAAAGGAAGCAAAGCAAGCACAGAAATCCGACTTTAGATTCCTTTTTGGGGACAAAAAGGGTCAAAGCGTGGAAGAGGAGGAAGACAACTAAGTCAGAACTCCTGTACCAAAAGCTTCCAAGAAAAATATGAACTGGTTACAGGCCATAGAAGAGCTTAAGGATTTTGAAAACCAAATAAGAGAAATGGAGGAAAAATTGGGAAGAGAAATGAGAATGATGCAAGAAAATCATGAAAAGAGAGTCAACAACCTGACTGAAGAAAATAAAACCTTAAAAAATAGACTAACTCAAATGGCAAAAGAGGCTCAAAAAGCCAATGAGGCGAAGAAAGCCTTAAAAAACTGAATTTGCCGGATGGAAAAAGAATCTCAAAAGCTCACTGAGGAGAATCATTCCTTCAGAATTAGATTGGAGCAAATGGAAGCTAGTGACTTTATGAGAAATCAGGATACTATTAAACAGATACAAACAAATGAAAAAATAGAAGGTAATATGAAATATCTCATTGGGAAAACCACTGACCTAGAAAATAGATCCAGGAGAGATAATTTTAAAATTATTGGACAACCTGAAAGCCATGATCAAAAAAAGAACCTAGAAATCATCTTTCAAGAAATTCTCAAGGAAAATGGCCCTGATGTTTTAGAACCAGAGGGCAAAATAGAGGTTGAAAGAATCCACTGATCACCTCTTGAAAAAGACCCCAAAAAGATAACTCCTAGGAATATTATAGCCAGGTTCTGGAGTTCCCAGATCAAGGAGAAAATATTACAAGCAGCCAAGAAGAAACAATTTTAATATTGTGGAAACACAATCAGGATAACACAGGATCTGGCACCTTCTACATTGAGGGATTAAAGGGCTTGGAATATGATATTCCAGAGGTCAAAGGAGCTGGGATTAAAACCAAGAATCACCCACCCAGCAAAACTGAGTATCATGTTTCAGGGGAAAATATGGTTATTCAGTGGAATAGAGGACTTTCAAGCATTCTTGATGAAAAAACCAGAGTTGAATAGAAAATCTGACATTCAGATACAAGAAGCAAGAGAAGCATGAGAAGGTAAACAGGGAAAAGAAATCATAAGGAACTTATCAAAGTTGAACTATTTATATTCCTATGTGGAAAAACGGTAATTGTAACTTATGAAACTTTTCTCAGTATGAGAATAGTTGAAGGGAACATAAATGTATATATATATATATGTATATATATATGTATACATACATATATATGTCTATATAAAAGGGTATATGGGCATATGAATACATATGTGAGTGTGTGTATATATGTGTACAGGTATACATAGACAGAGGGCACAGGACCAATTGAATAGGAAGGGATGATACTTAAAAGGTAAAATTGAGAGGAATATAATAAGAGGAGATGGGGAGAGACAGAATGGGGTAAATTATCTCATACAGAAGAGGTAAGGAAAAACAATGAAGGGGAAGAACAGGAAGGCAAAAGGGAATGGGACAACCTCATTCTCGTTGAATTTGGCTTAGGGAGGGAATGACACACACACTAAATAAGAGTATTTCACTCTACAGGAGAGTAGGGGGGAAGGGGATGAGGGGGGGAGTAATGGAGGGGAGGGCAGGGGAGGGGGGAGGGAAGTTAGAAGCACACACTTTTGAAAAGGGAGAGGGTCAAAGTAGAGAACAGAACAAGTGGGGGTGGGATAGGATGGAGGGAAATACAGTCATTCTTTCACAATATATCCACTATGGAAATGTTTTGCATAACTACACATGTACAATCTATATTGAATTGCCTATCTTCCCAGTGGTGACAAGGGAGGTGACAAGGGTGGGTGACAAGGGAGGAAGGGAAAGAATATGGAATTCAAAGTTTTAAAATCAATTGTTTAAAAAAAAAAAAAAGAAGGATGCTGGGATTCTTGATGCCAGAGGGGAGGAGGCAGGGCCCTCTAGACATGCAAAATGTCTAGATGTCCTACATCTTAGATACAGAACTGGAGGGACTTCAAAGATCATTGGTCCAACTCCTACATTTTACAGATGAGGAGCCATGGCCAACGCCAGGTGGGGGAGTGAACTATTGAGGATTTCTGAACCCAGGAGAAATGTCCAGTAGACCAGTTTGACTGGAATTACCAGAGAGTGAGTTCATAGGATTAGAGATTTAGAGGTGAATGAGAGTTCTCAAGCCATTGAGTTCAATCCAACCATTTTACATGCAGCAGAAATGAGGCCCAAGAAGTTTGAATGATCTGTCCAATGGCAGGACTTGAACCCAGATCCCCTGACTTCAGAAGTTGTTTTTTCCGGTGTATCAGTTCTACCAAAGCAAACGAATCCCCTCCCCCATTCTTCCAAGCCACTGTCCTGGGAGTTCACCCAACCTCATTGTCCCTCTGAAGGAAGTGCCCCAGGACAGGAGACAAAAGCTTCCCAGTCACTGAAGAAATGACCTCAGCCAACCAGATGGGAGGACGGTTAGGTGAGCATCACCCCACATGTTAATATCCTATGGCTACCAGACTGTTGGTGTGCCCACGGCCCCCAAAGCCACCTTTCCTCCAGGGCGGAGGCTCTTTCACAAACAGGAACATTCTCCCAGGCCACTTTGGGGAACAGGTCAGCAGCTGCCAGCAGCCCGCAATGCGCCCAACCACATCCCTAATTGCCGAATGGAAAATCAGAGGCTGCCCTAGAATGGCCTCAGTGGAGGCTGGGGGAGGTGGGAAGGGGGAGAATGCAGGAGCAGGCTGCGCTCCCTTCCTCTCACTTTTTTCTCCAATCAGTGACCGAAGCATCCCTAGAGTCCGTCCCCTCCCCCGGGCATCTTGCATCAGACCCCTTCTCTGCATTCCCACAGTCAGCAGCCCTCCTCCCCAGCCCTCGGGATGATGACAATAACCTGACAGGTGTTCTGCCTGCCTCCACCCTCTCATTTCAAATCCTTCCTTTCTACTGTTGCCAGACTAAAAGTTCTTTACGTTTGGTCATGCCCTCCTCTGCCAGCCAGCAAGGTACAGAGGAAGCCGAGCTGGAGCCAAGGGGTCAAGCACAAATTCCTGTCAGGCTCCTTCTCACAAGCAACCTTGGGCAAATCTCCTCTCCTCTCTAGGCATCAATCCTCATCTGTTTAAAAAAAAAAAAGTGGGGGATTGCTGGAAGAGATGAATGAAGCCTGGATAGATTTCTCCTTCCTCACAGAAGGGAGGTGGGGGACACCTAGGACAGAACAGAGGATACTTTGCCATTGAATGAAACCTATTTCCCTTTTCACAGCAGAGACAAGGCAGTACTAGGAGAGACAGTGCTGATTTGGAGTCCAAGGTCCTGGGTTTGAATTTTGCTCCTGCATTATATCACCTATATGACTTTGGGCAGGTCATTTTACTTCTCTGGGGTTTCAGTTTGAAGGGGTGGACCTCTAAGGTTTATTCCAGTTCCAGATTTATAATGGTAGTATCCCATATCTCCCACGTCATGGCAAAGAGACTGTTTGCTGGTGGTGCTAAGGGGACTAAGAAAACAGCATATCAGATGCATTGTCTGAGGCTATTAGATCATCAGTTGTTTTGTTTTTTTGTGTGTGTTTTTTTTTTTTTTTGCTTTTTTGGAGGGCAATTGGGGTTAAGTAACTTGCCCAAAAAGTGGTATAGTTGGATATATATATATATATATATATATATATATATATATATATATATATATATATATATATATATATTTTGCTTTTTGGAGGGCAGTTGGGGTTAAGTAACTTGCCCAAAGTCACCTGGCTAGGTTTTTGTTTGTGTGTGTTAAGTGTCTGAGGCCAGATACGAACTCAGGTCCTTCTGACTCCAGGGCCAGCACTCTACTCACTTCGCCACCTAGCCACCCCATCATCAGTTGTTTTTGCTGGATGGCTTTGCTTTGTGATGGGGGGGTAGATATTCCATCTGGTAAGGGGGAGAACTGAAATGATAGTGATTATAAAAACAGAAGGCATCCATAAGATAATTTATTTAGAAATAAAAATAAAAAGAGGGGGTTGGAGTAGTGGCCTGGGAAGTACCAGCATCTCCTGGCCATTTACACCCCACCCCATCTCACTCCTCCACCAGCCCAACCTCAACTCTCCTTTAAGTATCTTCCCCCATTATAATGAAAGTTCCTTGAGGGCAGAGACTATCTGACTTGAATCCAAATTCTCTCCCTTCCTCCCTCCAGCCCAATAACATGCTATCAATTATACATGTAAAATCATGCAAAATATATTAGTCATGTTGCAAAAACAAAAGCAAGAAAATAAAAAGTCTGCTTCAATTTGCACTCAGATTGCTTCAGTTCTTTCTCTGGAGGGTGGTAGCATTTTTCATTTTGAATCCTTGAGAACTGCTTTGGATCATTCAGGTTAGCTAAGTATCTCAGTTGATCATCCTTACAATGTAGTTGTTACTTTGTGCAATGTTCTCCTGGATCTGCTCACTTCACTTTACATCAGTTCATGTAAGTCTTTCAAGGTTTTTCTCAGAGCATCCTGCTTATCATTTCTTATGCCACAATAGTATTCCATTACTATCACATACCACAACTTGTTGGGCATCTCCTCAATTTCCAATTCTTTGCCAACACAAAAAGAGCTGCTATATTTTTAAACATATTGGCCTTATCAAAGAAACTTGCTGCAGAACACCCCCTCCCCTATTCCTGCTTTCCTTCTTATTTTGACTGCATTAGTTTTGTTTGCACAAAACTTTTTTAATTTCATGTAATCAAAATTATCCATTTTTGCTTCCCCTGATCCCCTCTATCTCTTGTTTGGTGGTAAATTCTTCCCTTATCCATAGATTTAACAGGTAAAATTTCCCATGCTACCTTAATTTGCTTATGATAGCACGCTTTACATCTAAATCATGTACCTATTTTGACCTTATCTTGGTAATGGTGTGATATGTTGGTTTATACCTAGTTTCTGCCAAACTGATTTCTAATTTTCCCTGTGATTTTTTTGTCAAATCGTAAGTTCTTGCCCCAAAACCCCCAAAGGGTCTTTGGGTTTAAGAAACACTAGATTGTTGTAGTCATTTATTAGTGTATATTGTGTACTGGTCTGTTCCACTGATCTATAATTCATTGGATCCTATTCTTTCTGCCTACATTTGGGGTTTTCTTGGCAGAGATACTGGAGCAGTTTGCCATTCACTTCCTTCTTCAGCTCATTTTATAGATGAGGAGCTGAAGCAAACAGGGTTAAGTGATCTGCCTAGGGTCACACAGCTAGTAAGTGTCTGAAGTCAGATTTGAACTTGGGGAGATGAGTCTTCCTGACTCCAGGCCCTCTGCTCCAGGCCCACTGCATGATCTAGCTGCCCTCTCTATTTCTTAGCCAGTACCAGATTGTTTTGATAATTACTGCTTAGTAATATAATTTGAAATCTGGTACTGCTAGAACATCTTCCTTCACACTAAAAAAAAAAATTGATTCTCTTGATATTCTTGACCTTTTGCTCTTCCAGATTTTGTTATTTTTTTAGCTCTACAAAATATTTTTCTGTAGTTTGTTCTGTCTAGCTATCTATTGTGGAGGAAATTGATATAAAACCTATCTATATGTTGTGAATTATTGGTGTAAACATCTCCCCCCAAAAAGTAACCTTAGAAGTCAAAGAAATGGAAATAGGGTGAGTTTGTTTTATTAGTAGAGACCCTTTGGCTAGCAACAACAGAACCAAGCCCCACTGATTTTAGGAGAAGGCCAGAGAGATTTCCTGACACATAATCCTGATAAGATTAACTACAAAGAAAAATCCCCCCTCCCCCCTAAGAAGCCTGATCTTTATTGAATTGAGACCTCAAGGTTAATAGTCTTATCCCCAAAGTTAAGACATTCTCCCCTAATCACCTGACATCCAGTCCCTACTCAACCTCCATAAAAAAAGAAAATGGCTAAGCAGTATCAGCTAGTAGGCACCTTTTATCACAAGCAATAAACCCTAAACCTTAGGTGAGTATGTGTACATGAAAATGTATATTATCACCCTTTGTTCTATGAGGTCACCTAAAAACAGGAAGAATACATGCAGAGGGCCTTCTTCCCAGGCCATATGTCAGTCTTAGCTGGGGAGAACTCAAGGACTCTCTCCTAACAACATTGGCTTTCTTCTCTCACCAGAATTTGGTCAGGAAGGAAGGAGTCAGACCAAAAGAACTCAAGTTAATAAGCTTTTTTTAAGTGTTTACTACTTGCCAAGACCTGGGAATACAAATACAAGACAGTCTCTACCCTCAAGGAGCTTACATTCTAATGTAAGATGGCACATAAGAGGAAGCTAAAAGTAGAGGGGGGGCACAGGAGTCCCAAGGACATGGTGGAGAAAGTCTAGAGGGTTAGGACTAGAGCCTGGATAGTAACGAAGATACGGGCAACCTGGGCATCTCCCTTAAAACTGAGGTTCTGGGAATGAAGAGGTTTACCCACTAAGAGGGTTAGGGTTGCTTTGGAGACCACAAAATATATTGTTTTGTGTTACAGTTATCTGTACCTCAAGTCTCTGTTCTGGCCCCCAGGCCTATCCTGAGGGTGGAGGCCCATCAAAGGCTGCACTCGAGAAAGGTCAATTTAAGGAGCTGGTGGCATGATTAGAGCCTCCTGGGCTTGGGGATCACTGTGGGGCTTGGAAGGCATCCCAGCAGACTGGGGCTACAGTGTCTGTTGCAAACCAGCCAGGAACAACAACCCGGGAGAGGGAAGGCCAACAGAGGGTAACAGTTCCTCTCCAATGGAAGCGGGGTCCAAGCCAGGAACGACAACAAGGCCTGGGAGGAGGCTGGCCAGGGGTGAGGGCCCCGGTGTTTGGGCTGCAGGCCCTGGGTGTTGGGCAATGCACCAGGAGCCAGGCTTGACGGAAGAATGATCTGAATTTGCAGCACTCGGGCTGAGGGAGTGTTTGTTTGGATGTCATGCGGGGCAAAGGCCTGCCTGCCAGCTCCTTTTAAAGTGCCTTCATTCTCACTGCACTGCTCCTATTTACAAGGGCATGTCTGGTCAGGTTCAGGCTCTGGACAGTGTGTAGACAGCAGGCTCCTGTGGTGGCCAATGTCCCCATCTCTCCCATTATCGCTTAATGGCATTGACTGGGCACACTGTCTTCTGTGGGAAACGCTTTCTGGCCCCCAGTGCTAGTGCCCCCCCCCCCCCCAACTAATGTGTGGTGAATTACCTTCCAAGCATGTACTCCTCTCATGCTTATCTTGCCTGGTTTCCCCCATTGGGATATAAGCAGGGCCTGTTTCTTTACGTTTGCATACAGCACAGTGCTTGACACATAGTAGGTACTTAAGAAATGTTTACTGAATGACTGTATGATAGTAGGCATATTAAGTGCCTGCTTATCAAGATTTGGCTTCCACATGCCTGAATCCTCCTAATGAAAAAAGGGGAATGGGGCTTGTGATTTCAGAAGGTCACAAACTATAATGAAAAGGAAGAAGGCCTTCATTTCACAGATGAAAACTCTGAGGCTCAGGCTCCTTAAAGAAATGAAGGGATGGGATTTGAACTCAGGTCCTCTGACTTAAAAGCTAAAGAGGGTTTTCCACTGAGCCATACTGCCTCCCCATGGTGGAAGGAACTCTTAGACAGGAAACTCTTTCTGCCTGTACACCTTCTTTGAAACTTAGAATCTTAGACAGGAGTCTAGGGTACTAAGAGGTCACGCAACTCATCCGGGGTTATACAGTTTAGAACGTCACAATAGTTTATAATATATAATAATAGGATCATAGAGAGCCCACTGAGTTCAGGAAACCAGAGCTTAGATAGCTTAAGTGACAGTTATATAATAATGGTTAACATTTATATATGTATATATTATATTTAATATATTACAATATAAAATTAATAATTTACATCAGATTTACAAAGCAGTTTACATGTATTTAAATTGCATAACTACCTATGGGGTAGGTGCTATTATTGTCCCTATTATATAGATGAGGAAACTGAGGCTGGGAGGGGGTCACATAGCTTGGTAAATGTCTAAAGTGCCCTCCAAACTCAGGTCTCCAACACTCTCTCCACCACCCCAGCCCAGTTGCCTCTAAGAGATCCAGAGTGGGAAGGAACCTCATTTTCTAGTCCAGAGCCTTACAATTGAGGAAGCTAAGACTCATGGAGATTGAGTGCCATACCCAAGGTCACCCAGGCAGGGAGAGGCGGAGCTAGGATTTGAACTTAGGTCCTGGAACTTCAAGGTCCGTGTTATTTTCACAAATGTCCAACTGTTTGTTTACATCTGTCCATGCTGACTGGCTGTATCCTTTCTGTGACCCTATATTGCATCTATGGGCAAAGGACGAGTCCCAGGGAAGAAAAACCTTCCTCTCCCATGACTTGCACTGTTTCTCTGGTCACTGCCAGGTCCAAATCTGACAATGCTGCCCCAGCCCCCCTTCCTAGGATTGAGAGCTATACAGCTTTTATTCTGTCTGCCCTAGTGCCGCCACCAATGGGCCCTGCTCCCACCATTGCCAAAGCTAATCTGTGAGAGTATTAATTTTGTATGATCTGGGAAAAACATACTTTGCCATGCTTGTTTGTTTTATTTGATGATGTCAGCTTTTCTCCTGTTCCTTCCCTTTGATTTCCTATTTGTGAGTTTCATTCAATGCATTATGAATATATAATTTTTAAATGTTCTGAATCCAGTTTTTCTTTTCTAAACTTTCTAATCCTTACTGTGTTCCAAAAGCACAAATAGAGCAGCAATGAAATGGTTTGTTTTTATATTTCAAATATCCCAAAGTACAGATGAAAACGTTTAAAAATAACTTGTAAATAAAATGATAGAACATTTTCCATTCTTTTCTATTTGTTTAAAGGTAGTATCATTGTTTTTTAAACCCACTTTTCCA
The DNA here is from genome assembly GCA_011680675.1 of Gymnobelideus leadbeateri. Classification (NCBI taxonomy): domain Eukaryota; kingdom Metazoa; phylum Chordata; class Mammalia; order Diprotodontia; family Petauridae; genus Gymnobelideus; species Gymnobelideus leadbeateri. The sequence continues at coordinate 16,575 of WOXC01000960.1, read as the reverse complement.
TATGATATCATGGTTTCTGATTGATTTTTAAGGCTTCCAAGGTCATGGTCCCCAGAGTCCCCCATAAACTCCCTCCTTAGTAAAATTAGGGGATTGGACTAGATGGCCTCTGGAGTCCTTTCCAGGCCCAACTTGGTGGCTTTCAATCCTTCACCAAACCCAAGGGAACTCAGAGGTCAGAGGGATAAAAAACTAGGCGAGAGGAAGCCTAATACAAAATGTACCTGCCTGTACAATCTTCAGCTCTGGGTTTGTTTCCCCATCTAAACAAGAGGATTGACCTAGATGATTGATGGGGTCCCCTCCTGGCTCTAAATCTCTGTTCCTAGGATTCTATTTCAAAGTCTTAACCAGAGCTGGCCCTGAGCCCAGAAAACATTCCTCCTCTTCTTCCTCCTTCCTCTTTCTTCCCCTCTTTTTTCTCCTCCCTACTCTTTGAGAATTATCTGGTTCACCATTTCCCAACTCTTCAGCCTCACCCCTCCTCCTCCTTCTTTACATGCCCCTGACTCCCAGAACTCTGAATTTTGGGTAGCACCAGTCAGAACACTAGATCACAGGCAGCAAAGAACCACAGAGAGCATCTGGTTCAAGTCCCTTATTTGACAAATGAGAAAATTGAGGCTTTGATAGGTTAAAGTCATAGAGCTAGGATGCATTAGCAGCAGGATTAGAACTCGGTTCATAGGGATATAGATTTAGAGTTAGAAAGGCTAAGAGGTGATATAATCTTAGCACCCCCTCCCCTTTTTTTATAGTTAAGGAAACCAAGGCCTAGGGAAATGAAGCCACTTGCCCAAGGTCACACAGGGAATAAGTGCTGGGGGTGGGATGTGAATCCAAATCTTCAGTGCTCTTTCCACTGGGCCATCCTATGTTCTAGGGTAAAGCCTGAACTAAAGTCTCACTTAGATGCCTCACTGTGGCCTGGAGGGGGCCCTGGATTCTCTTGGGCTATCACTAGACTACCGACTCTGGTAGGTCCTGACCATGGACAGTCTATTTATCATCTGAGGACCAGCCCAGCTAAGCTGATGGAAGCCAAAGGGGGGAGGAATTCTTTCAACCACAGCACCCATGAAGACCTTCTATGAAGGCATGGAAAGGTCACCATCTGTATCACCAGCAGCACCCAAAGGGATGAAATCACAGATCCTTGAATTACTGAAGTAAATATGAACTCAATAGGATTTGTGGGTTGACCTGGAAACCTAACTCCTTTTTATAACAGGAAAATACCTTCTAAGTTTCAAAGAATAGACTTATGTATTCTTAAATTGAAGGCTGGACTAGAGCAGATTGTGCTTAAAACCACGGGGTTCCCTTTTTATCATAATGGGGATTAGTTTTCCCTAAAAGGCAACAAAGCTGGTCCTGGGACTTGGGTGGTGACTGCATCCCTTGATGCAGCTTCCTGGTCACCTAAGGGGCACAAGAAGTCCCACCTGTGAGCAGCTGGAGATTTGATGCATTTCTGAAGGCTAGGAAAGTCACCATATCTCTCACTATCTCCCTACTCTGCTGACTAGTCTGATGGGAGGCTTGGGTGTTTGTGCTTGAACCCATTTGTAAAATCACATTTCTCCCTAGCCTCAAATCTCCCTGGCCTCAAAACACTGTGTCAGACAGTTTCTCTCTAGCTCAAGGGCAGCATGCCCTACAAAATACTTATCTCTCTTCCTGATACAATAGAATTGAGTAGTTTGACCCAGCTGTGTACTGGGTCGTACTTATGTATGTATCCTAGATTCAGTCATATGTATACCTCTTAGCTCATTATATAAATCCTGAATCCCTCATTAGCTTGGGATATACATATACTCCTAACATCCATCTTGTCAAACATGACATTGATGGGTGGCAGCTTGGTCGGCCCTGAATGCTAGCTGATTTAGTGATGTTTCAGGTCTAAAACCACACCTTCATGCAGCCCCTCCTTGGGCTATTTCCCCGTGAATCCTGGGCAATATGCCTTTGCAGTAGATATTAAAAGTTCATGTTCCTTTAAGAACTGACTACTCCTTAACTCCTCCCTAATCCCATTCTGACTCACCTAGTTAGCACAAGTGACACATGTTTTATTATAGAATATCCTATAAAAACTTTAACTGTACCCCTCTAAGGTTGCAGATTCCCTAAGAACTCTTGCCCACTGTATAGCGTAACAATAAATCTTTGCCACCTTAACTTAGAGAATGCTTGAGTCTGTGAATTCATTCCAGACTGCTTTCCAGGCACTCTGGTTATTGGGGTTCCTGGACTCCCTGAACTCCTTGACCCCTGCATCAAGTCCATCATTCAACTAGCGTTTGTTGTTGTGTTGACCCTTCATGACCCCATTTGGGGTTTGCTTGGCCAAGATACTGGAGTGGTTTGCCATTTCTTTCTCCAGCTCATTTTATAGATGTGTAAACTGAGGCAAACAAGTGGTCAGGTTAAGCCCAGGGTCCCACAGCTAATAGGTGTCTGAGGTCACATCTGAACTCAGGAAGATGAGTCTTCCTGATATGAGGCCCAGCACTCTGTGTACTACGGTGCTACTTGGCTGCCCTATGTCTACCTACTATGTCACCTAGCTGCCCCATGTATATTCACTGTGCCACCTAGCTGCCCTCTTCAAGGCTGTCCCTAAGCCAGGCCTGCCAAAGGATTTAGGGCCACCCATGAAAAATGTAGAGGATATTGTGCAGGCCTGCCCTAAGCAATCAAGAGGATAGTTTCTGGCCTTTGCAGCATTGGATAGGTTCGTGAGTGCTAGCTAACTGGCATTTATTAAGCACCTACTATGTGTTAGGTATTGTCCTAAACATAAAGAAACCAAAAGACAGCCCCTACTCTCAAGGAGTTGAAAGTCTAATGGGGGAGATGCAATGTAAACAACCACAGACAAAAAAAAATACACACAGGATAAACTGGGGGGCAGGGAGAGGGTAGAATCAAAGGGAAGACCCTAAGATTAAGGGTTGCTGCAGAGGTGGGACTTTAGCTGAGTCTTGAAGTAAGCCCTGAGAGTCAGGAGGTGGAGATGAGCAGGGAGGGAATTCCAAGCATGGGGAGATGGAATGTTCAAGGAACAGCAAGGAAGCCAGGGTCACTGGGTGTGAAAGGGTAAGAAGGAGAGTAGGAAAACTGGAAAAAGACAGGAAGGAGCCAGGTTAAGAAAGGCTTTAAAAGCCACTGCTGTCTATTACAGACTGTGCTATGTTAGGGCAAAGTAAACCTGTCTTTTGTTCATTAATGGCTCTCTTGTCCCAACATTGAACCTGAGCAGGTGCCTGTCCCTACTGACGGCCTCTGAAGTTCCGTCCAGCTCTGGACCCAGCATCAGGCTGGCACTGGCCTGGCCTCCAGCCACACGGCATTATGTAGGCCTACAGAGAGGTTCAGTCCCCAGGACCGGAGTTTCCCCATAAGGGCTGATGCTATGCAGCTCGGCAAGCCTCTAATGCCTTTACCCAAAGATTCTACTCCTCCCAGGACAGATGACAATAAACAGAAGGAGAAAAAATGGGGGCAGCAGCTTGGAGCAGGCCGGGTTTGGAGGCAGGGAGCCTGGGTTAGAATCCTGGATCTGCTTACTACCTTTGGGGTGTTGGGGGAGTTAATTAGCCTCACAAAATGAGGGGGTCAGACTGGAAAGGTCCTGGGACCCCATAAAACCATCTGGTCTTCAGCCTCCTCTTTTCCTCCTCTGTCCTTCCTGCTGCTTCAAGCACCTGCTCCCTCCCTCGACATCCCCCCCAGGACAGGAGCAGAGATTTCATTCCCAACTGGATGTGGATTCATCAAACCCGGAGTTTTCTCTCCTCTGCTATCTCCTGGAATTCCTCCTTGAGGAATTTCTGGCAATAGCACCTGGAGGGGTGGAGTATAGAGAAATGTCTGTGGTCCTGGAGCCTCCTCCTGGCAGCTAGAGTTATGCTTCCCCTAGGTATGGCCTTGAATGGAGGATACTTCACTTATTTTAGGACATTGTGGGGGTCAGGTAAATATTGAAGGGGAGCTGCATTACAGCTTTGCTTAATCCCAACCCTGAATCCCAGAATCCTAACTGGCAGGGACCTTGGAAGTCACTGAGTCCCTTTTTACAAATGAGGAAACTGAGGACAAAGAAATCAAGTGACTTGTTCAAGGTCACACAGAGAGTAAGTTGAAAACAGGTCCCCCGAGGCCAAATCTAGAAGCCTTTTCACTGCTACCTCCCCAAAGTCCTCTTTTTGTAGAGATGAGGGAACTGAGGATTGGGACGGTGCAAGGGACTTCCCCAAGATCAAACAAATGTAAGCCTCAGAGGCAGGATTCAAATCCCAAAATTGCAATAGATCCCATTCCCACAGGAAACCCCACAAGCATATCCCCTCCCGCCCAGCCCTCTGTCCCCAAAAGTCTGTGTTGTACCTCTAGCAGAATATAAGCTCCTTGAGGGCAGGGACTGGTGTGTATTTTTTGTCTTTGTATGTCCAGTGCCTACCTTAGTGCCTTGTATATAGTTGGTGTTTAATAAATGCTTCTTGATTTTTTTTTTTTTGGTTGAACTGTGGTGCCTACTTCACCAGGTTATTAGGATAAATGAAATAATGTATAAAAACCTTTCCTAAATAGTGGAATGCTCCAGAAAATGTTCATCATCATCATCATCATCATCATCATCATCATCATCATGTCCCCCCACAGCCTCTACCTCCCTGACCCTCAACAACAGTGATCAGGCTGGGCCCTGGAGGTCTCATGCACAGCCCTAGGTTTTTGCAGGGCAGGTAGTCAGGGAGCAGAAAGCCCAGGTGCCTAAGGTGCTCCTCCAGGGACAGTGATGTTGTGGAACAGGGTTGGTCCAATGGGAGTGTGGGGTTGGTACACGAGGGAACACTAGGCTTTTACGATATAGAAGGAGGGGATCCACATGAAACAACGGGGGAAAACCCCCATAGAATGAATGTTTTTGATTATCAGTTAGCTGAGCATTTATTAAGCACCAGGCACTCTGTTAAGCATTTGGGATACAAAGGCAAAAATAGAATACTTCCTACCTTCAAGAAACTAACATTTTAAGCAGGGGAGGGAGAACAACATGTACACAAGTAAGTAAATACCAAATAATCAATCAGTTCATAATTATTTATTAAATGCCTACTAGGTGCCAGCCAGGCACTATGCTAATAGATAGGTTTGCAAAGAAAGGAAAAAGATGGTCCCTGATCTCAGGGAGTTCATAGTTTAACAGGGAGACCACCTGCAAAGAAGTATGTGTAAACTTTATACAGGATCAATTTTAAATAATCAGCATAAAGTATATACCAAATGATTGCACAGGTGAGGAAGGAGAATCACAAACTTCTGGGAGGGGCAGGGAAGCAGGAAGGGCTCTGTGCAGGACACTTGAACTAAGCCTTGAAGATAGAGATAGACTTGGAGTCTGGAGCCCAGTGTTCAAGTCCCACACATGTTGGCTGTATAAGCCTGAGCAAAGCCTGTCTCTCTCGGAGCCTCAGTTTTAGCATCCATAAAGTGGGAATAATAACATTTCCTTTGCCTACCTCCTTAGCTAATGGGGGGCAGAGGGATGAGGAAGCAGTTGGTAAATCTTAAACCACTAGACAAATATTCCTGCATATTACAGTTATTGTTATGAAGACACATGGCCTCCGAGGTGCCTGCTAATCTTACTGCACACAGAGCTCTTTGTTGTAAACCCCACTCCAGTGACAAGATTCTGGGAAAGTAATCTGGTACCAAGAGGGTGAGGGAGAGAGGAAACATTTACAGGAATCAAAGACAACCTAGGGAAGAAGGTGGAGCTGGTAACCTGAGACAGCAAAGGAAGAGAGGAGAAAGCTGCTATCCATCCACCAAAGAGACACCAGTCAGGCAATAAACATCTTAAATGCCTCTTATGTGCCAGGCCCTGTGCTAAGCCCAGGGATACAAAGAAAGGCAAAAGACAGTGTAACGGGGAGACAACATGCAAATGGTTTTGTACAGATGAGATGCTCCAGCATAATTTGAAGATAATCAATAGAGAAGCTGCCCCTTCTGCTGGATTTCTCTCCTTTAGCACAGGTCACAGAACAGAGAACAGGGGAGTTCCTGGGTTCCTGAGTCAGTATTGGTTGCCCAGAGGGAGGTGAACTAAGGGGCATCACCTGTGACAGCAGCGTCGATGTAGGAAGAAGAGTGGGTGAGACACCCAGATATGCCCAGGAGACAAAATGGAAGAAATAAGCTAGTGATTCACTGGCCTCCCGTATTGAAACACAGATGAACCCAAAGCATATGAAGGTCCTGAACAAAAAAGCAAGAGAAAGTCCCCCCCCCCCCAATCCAGGAAGGAGGTGGGCATACCTGGCTTGGCAGGAGATGGCATGGGTACTCTGGACCCTTGCTGAAGGGCTTATGTGATGGTCCCTTGTGCTAAGGGTCTCCTGGCAACTTGGCTTCAGCACCAGAAGGAGCCAGATACTGGCCAACTTTAGAAAGAAAAGAAGACTTTTCCTTCTTTCTCTCTTCCTCTCTTGTCAGCAGCAGTGGAAAGAGGGGAAGAGCTATGGGATTTCTCTCTCTCCCCTCCCCCCTCCCCCAGAAGCCATGGCAGTTGTGAGCCCAGGGCAGTGAGAAGCATGTGCTGGCCTCTTGGGAACCTTTCTTTGTATCCTCAGTACTCAGTGCAGTGCTTGGCACATAGCAAACATGTAATAAATGCTTTGGGATTGATTGATGGCCTGGACGAGGCTCAGGCCAGATCTCAAGTCCCTGGAGAAGCTGCCCCTTCTGCTGGGTTTCTTCCCTTTAGCACAGGTCACAGAACTGAGAACAGGGGAGTTCCTGGGTTCCTGAGTCAGTATTGGTTGCCCAGTTGTAGGTGAATTTTCTTCTATTCTCTTTTGTACTTTTTTTTTAATGCTTCACTGATGCTCTGTCTTATATATATATATTTTTTGGCATACTTATCCTTAACCTCCTCCCCAAATCCCCCTGCCCCTCACAAAATTAAAAAAAAAAACTAACAAGATCCTCTCTTGCAGCATAGCATAGCCATGCAAAATAAATCCACACACTGACCACATCTGAAAAGGTCTATCTTCTTTACCTCTGGTCCATGACTGTTCTGTCAGAGCACCCTTTATCACTGGCCTTGTGGACTCTAGGGGAAGCTATCACATCAACCAGTGTTAATAATGAGGGGTGGCTAGGTGGCTCAGTGAATAGAGCACTGGCCCTGGAGTTAGGAGGACTTGAGTTCAAATCCAGCCTCAGACATTTGACACACTTACTAGCCATATGACTTTGGGCAAGTCACTTAATCCCAATTGCCCTCCAAAAAGCAAAAAAAAAAAAATTAATAATAAGAGGAAGAATAGCTAGCAGTTTAATGTTTGCAAAATACTTGACATTTACTCATTTGACCCTCACAACAACCCTGGGAGGGGGGTGCTATGAGAAACCTCAGGTAAACAGAGGTTAAGTGACTTGCCCCAAGTCACTAGTTAGCAAGTGTCCAAGAGGAAGGATTCAAACTCAGGTCTTCCTGCCTCTGAGCCTAGTGCTCTAGCCACTGCTTCTGTGGTGTCAAACTCAAAAAGAAACAGGCTCATCAATTCGATGCATATTGGCTTCATTTTATCTGTGATTTTTAATCTATTTTGTTCAATATTTCCCAGTTACACTTTAATGTGTAATTAACGTGTAATCCCCACTTGGGAGTGTGTTTGACCCCTCTGAACTAAACCACCTAGTTCCCTAAGGCATTCAGAGTTGTTTTTCTCTACAATGTTGCAGTCACTGTATACAAAGTTTTTCTGGTTCTGCTCACTTCACTTGTATGAGTTCAAACGAGTCTTCCCTGGTTTCTCTGAATCCATCTACTGGGTATATTCTGACCTTCTCTAGAGCTTGCAACCTGTGCCCCATGCTGTCCAGATTGGTGAGTGCATCCCAAGAATCCCTATCTGGCCAATCCAAGCCATGCTCCATATTCCATTCCAGCCATCTTATTGTCCTACATGTACCACCAACCCTATTTTCATTTTTGGAACTAAAATGAATATTTCTATCGCCACTGGGCAGGACTTCTCTGTCTCCACTGCCCATTTGTTTATTTCCATTACCCTCTATCCAACATTCCCCATTCCCCCCCTCCCCCACCACCCCTGCCCCAGCTCATGTCCCATTCTAAAGTTACTGACCTCTTCTGCCGTGCTCTCTGGAATGCTGGCTCCATAGATAACAAAGTTGCTTTTATCTTAATTCTTTCCCTTTTCCATTTCTTCCATCTTCTGGCTCTTGCTAAGGCCTGACTTCCTTCTGATGATACAGCCTCTTTGACCCTCTTTTCTAGCACCAGTCAAACTTTCACTCATTCACTTGTTAAGGGGAAGGGGGAATTAGAACACTCCTGCCTTCCCCCTTAGCACTTTCAAGCTCACCCTTTACCAATGTCACTTAGTAGCATCCCCTTCTTTGAGGTTCACTCCATTTGTATCTACTACTCAATCAAACTTCGGGCACCTGTACTCTAACTCTAGAATACTATTGTTCTTTCCTCAATAACTACAGTCTTGGTTCAATCTTTCTCTTTGTTTTAGTCATGTCTGACTCTGTGACCTCCTTTGGGGTTTTCTTGGCTAAGACATTGGAGTGGCTTACGATTTCCTTCTTCAGCTAATTCTGCAGATGAGGAAACTGAGACAAACAGGGTTGTCACTTGCCCAGGGTCACACGGCTAGTAAGTATCTGAGGCCAGATTTGGACTCAGGAAGATGAGTCTTCCTGACTTTAAGCCTGGCACTCTATCTACTGTGTCACCTAGCTGCCCTAATTTTTCTCTACTCCACCCAATTAAGATTCTGGCAGCTGTTGACCATCAACCTCCAGGTCACTCCTTTCTCAATTTGTTCAGAACTTGGTTCACACTTTTTCCTCTTCTCCCCAACTCCTGCCCTCATACAAGGGACTTCAACATATATATTGATACTTCTTCAATTCCTAACCTCTCAATTTCTCAATTTACTAATTTCCTATGACCTGCTCCCCCACCTCACCTCAACTACCCACAAAAGATGGTTATACTACTGATCTTATTACCCATAGATACACCACTCCCAAGTATATAAACTGAAATTCCCTCTTCTCATCGTGATCAGTTGTCCTCTTACCTCTCCCCCACCTTACAACCCTAAACCTTGTTCTTTACCTTCACCGTTAACTTTCAATCCTTCATACCATTGGTTCTTTCCCAAGTCATCACCCCATGCACTGGCTACACTCTCACCTCTTCTCCACCTTGACCCATTAAAGAACAAGCTCACCTCTATACTGTCATCTTCCCTTGAGACCCTGTAGTGGCAACTACATTGGAATACCCAGGATGCCTCCTAGCACAGGTTCTTAGATCTGCTTTACTAGGAAAGATAGCTGTTTAAGGGGTCAACAATCTTTTAATTATATCCACTAGTTCAGGGGAAAAGTCAGCATATGAACTTCAGAGAAAATACAGGCAGAGAAATAAAGACCAACAGATGGGGCTCTGACTACCTAAATCAACTATACACTTTACATACATCCCTGGATTGAGAGAGCTTTTATATCCGAGCAGGAGCTCTGAACATACAGCCACTCAGAATCTTGACCAGGAAATCACAAGATCCTTCTCTTAAGTGAGCCCCCAAAGCAAAATACCAACTCAAAGTATGTATATACTTCTCAGAGCCAGAAGGCATCATAACCCTTGTGACTCAGTGCCTTATTAGAAATTAGCAAAAGGTGTGAAAGCCTTCCTAGGAGTAAGCCTCCCCTAAGCAAGCTTCCCTTAAAGGCTCTACCTGAGGCCTATTAATGGGGGAGGAAGATCTTATATCCCATTAACATTACAGTCCCTCATATCCATATCCTACAGCCAACCTTGCCTAGCTAAATCTCAGCCTTGATTAATCACATCATTTACTGCTTTCATTTTTCCTCATGTGCTACTGAACGAAGGTGGAGAAAATCATGAAAGCATGCTCACTAGGTCTACTATAAATTTGTTATATAATCTTATCAGGGACCTTGCTTCAGCAAGGCTGTAGGTCTTTTCAAATCTCCCTAATTGCCTCATGCTCCCACTCACTGCATCAGCTTTTCCAAACCTTTTCATCCCTCCTTAAACTTCCCATGACTCTCCCTCCCCTCCCCTCTCTCACCGGAGAACCTTGTTTCACGTTTTGCTGAAAAAGTCAAGGCTGTTTGCCTGGTGCTTCCTTGTCTCTCATCCTCTCCTCCCCATCTACAACACTAAGAGGCCTCCTGTTGTCATCTCCATCACTGGCTCATAATGAGGTGCCTCTCCTTGCCAAGACTCACAGCAATCTTATTTTATCCTGTGTACTTCCAAATTTTCCCATCTATCCTCCCCACTCATTTTCAGTCTTTCCCTGTCTACTGTCTGCTTCCTGTTGCCCACAAATATGCCCATGTCTCCCCTATCCTCAGAAAACCCCCACTTGATCCACCCTCCCCAATAGGGTTGTCCTACCTCTGTCCTTCCTTTAGTGGCTAACACCCCTAGTGAAGACTGTCCACAAGACACCATCCTACTCCCTTTCCTGACTCTTTTCCTCTTTCTCTACCCTCCGCCTTCCCACCTCATCATCCAAGTGAAACTGCTCTTTCCAAAGTTACACATAATCTCTTAGCTGCCAAATCTAATTGTTTTCCCTCAATGCCCTCTTCTCCTTGATATTCTCTTTTCTCTACGTTTGGGTGACCCCGCTCTCTCCTGGTCCCTCTCATTGCTATCTGACCACTCCTCAGTAGGTCATGCTCTTTAACCAGGGGTATCTCACAAGGCTTTGTCCTGGGCCCTCTTTTCTTCTGTCTCTATGCTATTTCACTTGGTGATTCCATCAGCTCCCATAGTTTCAATGATCACCTCTAGTCCTGAATCTTTTTGTCTAGCCCTAACTTCTAGACTCACATCACCAATTGCCTATTGGACATCTCAAACTCTAAGTCCCATAGAAATCTTCAACTCAACATGTCCAAAACTGAACTCAGTTTCTTTCCCCCTCCTAACTTTCTTTTTATTGTTGAGGGCAACCTTATCCTCCCTGTTACTTAGCTTGCAGCCTTGCAACTAACAATGTCTGGATTCTTCACCCTCTCTCATTCTCCCCTTCCCATATCCAATCTGCTCCACTCCAAGGCCAGTCAATTTTACCTTCATAACATATTTTATACATCCTCCTTCTGACACTGTCACCTTCCTGGTTCAGGCCCTCATCATCTCACACTGGGACTATTGCAATGTCCTGGCTGGTCTCTCTGCCTCAAGTGTTTACTCACTACAACCCATCCTCCATTGGCTATCAAATTGATCTTCCTATAGAGCAAGTCTGACAGTGGCATTCCCCTTACTCAATAATTTTCAGTGGCCCCCTATCAGCTCTCTAGAAAATCTTCTACTTGGAAAATTTTAAGCCATTGATAATTTGGCCAGTCCTGTCTTTCTAGTCTTAACATCTTACTCATTCTTACTGGAGCTCAGAGGCTCTAGTATCTGGGTGGTGGGGATGCTATTAATAGAATTAAGGAAGTAGAGGTAGATAGGTGAGAGTTTGGGAAGAAAGACAGTAGGTTTTAAACCCATTGATTTGGAGGTGCCAGGAAAAAATCCAGCTGCTGGTGTTCTAGGGCAGGAGTCTGTGGATAGATAGAAGGGCCTATAAACTTGGATGGGAAAGATATATCTTTAATGTAAATAAATAAAAATAAACCTTTATTTTATTAACCTTTTATTGAAATACAGTAATTGATTTAATTATTTAAAAACCTTATTCTGAGAAAGGGTCCATAGGCTTGTCAAAGGGACTCACAACAGAACCAGAACCCATGTTCCAAGGGCAGTGGGAGATGTGAGCTTGTTCGCTAAGAAGGGAGGTCAGAGCTGTAGATTGGGTTTGGGGATGCTGCAGGGGTGATGTATCACCTCCACCTCCTAGACTACCTCGCTTCTTTAAAGGTTAATGAAGGGGCGGCTAGGTGGCGCAGTGAGTAAGAGTGCCGTCCTCGGAGTTTGGATGACCCGAGATCAGATCGGGCCTCAGAAAATGAGCACCCACGAATAAATAATGACTAGCCGTGTAACCTTGAGCAAGTTACTTAACCCCAACTGCTTTAAAAAAAAAAAATAAAGGTTAATGAAAATGCCACTTTCCACACAAGGCATTTCCTCATCCCCCAGCTGCTAGTGCCCTCTGTGCCTCCCCATTCCTTTGTATACAATTTATATCTACTCACGTGTATACATGCTGTCTCCCTTGATAGACTGTAACCTAGCTGGGGGGGAGGGATTCTTTACTTTCTGCCTTTGTGTTCTCACCACCAATGCCAATCAAAGTGTCTAGGCCAGTCAGTGCTTATTAGCAATTGCTTGATAATAATGATGAGAAATGTTTGTTGATTTTTCGGTGTAATGGAAAATCTGCTGGATTTAGAGATGGAAGATCTGGTTTTGATTCCTGGTTCTCCTGTGAGACCTTAGGCAAGTCACTTAACCTCCACAGGCCTCAGTTCCCTTCTCTGTAACACGAGGGGGCTGAACTAGGCAGTTGCTAAGGCCCCTTCCACCTCTCAATCTGTGGGCCTGAGAGTGTAGAGATAAAGGAGGAGGATTCCTGCTGGCTGTTTTTTTTTTCTCCCTTGCAAAAGGCTCTGTCAGGGTGGTGTCCAGCCAGTCTGGACTTCCTGCCAATCAATGCCCCCTTGAGAATTTCTGTGTGCAGGGCTGAGCTCCTGGTCTCCATCAGGACTGCTAACTCCACGGCCCCACACGAGAGAGGAAATGGGTGGTGGGACAGGACGTTCACTTCCTGCTAACTTTGGGGAAGATAGCAGAGGAGTTCCTCTCAACAGCAGCAGACAATGGAAAGAGGAACACTGATTTCTCAGTGTGGGCAATTTACATAAATATAGCAAAACCTCATCAATATGGGCTCCACTAACGAGAAATTTATGTTTCTCGGGCAATTAAAAACAACAACAACCTTGAAATACAAACTTTAAAAAAAAAGGCTTTAAAAAAATCCCCTTAAAATGTGACCACCTCAAATCAAATTTGTAGTGTTTGATTATACTGATTTGTCATAAAGACAGGTTTTTCTTTGGAGGTGGTAATGAGAGAAAAAAAAGGAAACCAGAAAAGAGCATCAGTGAAATATTTTAAAAATACACAGAGACACAGACTAGCTGGGAAATGTCTGCCATGCTATATGTAACATATATTTTAAAAAATCTCTATGTTTCATACATAAGCCTCTTTTTATCTAGCTATATAAATAACTAGTATTTCTACAACACACTAAGATTTGTAGAGGGTTTGGCATAAGCTATCTCATGGGAGTCTTACAACAACCCTAGGAGGTAGATGCTTTTATGATCTGCATTTTGCAAAAAACTCAGGCTGAGGTGTTTCAGTGATTTTCACACAGTTAAGTATCTGCGGCAGGATTTGAACTCTGGCCTTCCTGCCTCTGAGTCCAACAGGCTAACCTAGTTGTCTATGTATGGAAATATGCATGCTTATGATTTTTTAGTTCATTATAAAACAAATTTTAAGAAATTAAAAGCTGGGGGCAGCTAGGTGGTACAGTGAATAGAGCACTGGCCCTGAAGTCAGGAGGACCTGAGTTCAAATGTGGCCTTAGACACTTAACACTTACTAGCCATGTGACCTTGGGCAAGTCACTTAACCCTAATTACCCTGCATCACCCCTCCAAAAAGCAAAAAAAAAAGGAAGAAAAGAAAAAAATAAATTAAAAGCTGTGTACAAATTCAAGTTCAGTTAACAAGCATTTATCATGCCCCTACTATGGGCCAGGCAAAAAAACATCCTATCAATCAACATGCATTTATTAAGGCCCTACTGAGTGCATGAATACAAAGAAAGGAACAAAACCAACCCAGTCCACGACAATCAATAAGCATTTATTAAGTGCCTACTGCATGCCAGGCCCTGTGTTAGGCACGACAAAGACAAGACTACTCAAGGAGTCTGCTGTCTCAATAAGGCCACAAACCAGTTGGCTATGCAAATAAAGAAGCTAAGTAGATCCTTGGGGTGGGGGAGGGGGGCGGGGAAGCTCCTCCAGAAGAGAACCAAATGAGGTTTATCAAGGCATTCAAACAGGCTCAGCAGGGCCCCTGTGTGGAAATAGGCACTAGAACTTAGTTGGCAATCACAGCTTGTACTAGGAGATCACAGACTGCCTTTCTTCAAAAATGTTCCTGGCCCCGGCTGCTTGGTAAGAAGCATGAGATTGGGTGGGGCACATTGTGCAAGGAGACACAGATTTATCTGTGCCCAGCATTCCTGGACACTCCCACTGCCCCTGGAACTGAAATCTTCGATTCCCTCGGTCTCCCAAACCCCCAGCCCAGCGCCAGACAACTCAAGCGTACCCCTCTGCTGGCTGGCTGGGGGAAGATCCCCTTGTCCCATCCAAATCTGTGCCCCTGGGACAGAAGAATCCTTCACCCTGGTGGGGGCAGAATGAATAACCAGAGGAGGCAAGAGAAAGGTCAATGGGCACAAAGTCTGCCTTCCCAGAGGATCCCAAGCCTCAGGATATAAGGGCTTCTCTAAGGACCCTAACTAGGTGAGCTGTCCAGCCCCAGAAGGGGCACCCTGAGAAGGAGGAAGGGAAATGGCCACGAAGAACAACCAAAGCTTGGTGCTAAAAGAGAAACCATGGGGCAGCCCACCCCCCACCTGATACCAACAAGCTTGCTCCAGGCCTTGTGACATGACAATTCCAGAAATCACCCAGAGACCAGTGGGTGGGTAGGATGAAGAAAGCCAAGAGAAAGAAAGAGGAGGAAGAGAAGAGAGGCAAGGGGAGGGAAGAAGAGAATAATAACAACCAACATTTATGTGATATTTATAGAGAAACCGTGTGAGGTAATGACCATTATTGTCCCCATTTTACAGATGAGGAAACTGAATCTCAAAGCAGTGAAATGACTGGCCCATAGTCACAGAGTTAGTGTCAGAATTTGAACTCAGGTGTATCCCTTGTCTAAGTCTAGTTTTTTTCATTACAACATACCCCTATAGGAGGTTATGACCCTTTGGTGAAGGCTGGAAGTAGAGAGGAACGTGTCCATGCCGGAGGTCAGAGAAGTGGCAGAGTGAGTCAGTAGTGGGTGGGGAGTCTGAGTATCTGGGTTCCAATCCACGATTTTTGAATCTGGGTAATCTGGGGCAAGGCACTAAGCATCTCTATCCTCAGTCTCCACCTCTGAAAATAGGGAATTGGACCAGATGTCTTCTAAAGTCCTTTCCTTGCTCTAAATCTGACACTATGAATCCTCTCAGAGGAAGAAGGTTCCCATGGAAAGGTGGATCTCTATTCTAAAATCAATCAATAAAATTAATCAATCTAGAGATTCCCTGTACAGATACTGGACAGACCAAGGGGGCCTCCCAGGCTCTGATTTGCACTTGAAGTCCTCAGCCCAAAGCAGCAGAGAGAAACCCTGCTGGCAGTGAGTTCTCTCTGTCCTCTCCAAGCCTCCCAGCCCTTCCAGCCTTCACCTTAATTTGACTGTCTGCTGGGCTAAGCTCCCAAAGCACTAGCTGGAGGACAGGCTCTTTCTCAACCATGTATCCAAGGAACAGGCCAGGAGCCACCAAGGGTAGAGGGGACTTGTAGGGAGAGAACATGAGGAAGAGAGATGCTGCTGTCAAGCACTCATCGACCCCCAAACTGGTGTCCCAACATTCTCTTCCAGCCTCTGACCCTCCCTGCCTTCCTTCAAGGCTCAAGTCTGGTGCCACCTCCTCCAGGAAGCCCTTTCTGGTCCTTCTGATGAATAGAACTCTTTCCTTCCTGATTCCTTCTGTCTTCATATCATATGGGTGGCACAGTGGAGGCACATCTCTGTGGAGGGGGTGGGGTTAGGTTCTAAAGTCAACACAAAATAATTGTACCTGATGGAAGATGGAAGTTTCTATCAGGGAGCCTGATGGACCAGAGCTGATTACTATGGAAACAAGTGAATGTAAATTTTATTATTCAATACACAAAACTAAACTGTAGGTGAAGAGGGTGGAGGTGGGAGAAAGAAAATAGATCTGTTCATTACTTTTTTTTTTTTAAAGAAAGAAAAGAAAGCTGGAAACCAGGATTTCAGATAGAAGAAAATAGAAACAAGTAGACTTAGCTGGCAGAAAAACTGATGATTACAGTAAAAAAAAAAACCCAACTCTTAAAAAGGCTTCACACATAAGCGTGATTATATTAGAGCGATGATCTCACCACCACAGAACCGTTTCTTCTTCTTGCTTCGGCATGAGGCAAGAGAGGAGACAAAGAAGTCAAAGGGAACACAAGACAGCAGGGGCCTGTTGCCCAACTACCAACGTTAAGAAGGCCAGCTAAAGGTTTCCTTCTCATTATCTCTACCAGCCTAAGCAGAAGAGCATATGTTGTTGTTGTTCAATCATGTCTGACCCTGTGACCCTATTTGGGGTTTATTAGGCATAGATACTAGAATGGCTTGCCATTTTCTTCTCTAGCTCATTTTACAGAGGAGGAAACTGA